>JAXGGA010003371.1:0-104026 GCA_038373865.1 Uloborus plumipes
ATTGAAAGCTGAAGACATCATGGGAAAGTTTTATAATGGTTTTATTGTAAGAAGAGGCTATTTAAGCAAATGCATCCCTTTGTAATGCTACTTTCAAGGGGCTTTGTTCGCAGAATCCTTTTTCTAGTGGGATGATTAGGTAATATATTCAGCAAGTATTGGTCAAAATACATTCCCATCATTTACTGGGCTCCCGTCCCCCTTTCCCTTTATGTGTCCATTCTTCCCACCCATCTTTATTTCTGCATTTAGTTAGTCTTTTTTCTTCATAGAAGTTGACTTAATTCCTCACTTTTTCTGGAGAAAAATATATATTTGTTCAATAGTTCGTTAGTTTAGCGTCCGTATAATCTGGCCCCTGGGACACTAGCCCCGTCCGCCCCCATCTAGTAACGTCCCTGATGAATAACATCAAGAAAAAAAATTATACAAGCACCCTTCAACAATGCGAATGTCCGAATGACTCAATAATGAATGATGTCATGCGCTCCCCCAACCTCAGAGTGTTGGGCCCGAGGAGAAAGAGAGTAGAGTAGAGGAGAGAATCGCGATGGCCCCGGGCTGTCTTACGCCTTTTATTTAATGGGAGAAAATTAAAGCTCTTAAGAGCTAATTTAATAAGTTATAAATATGTCAGAACAACTAGTGAATCTCATTGTTTCTCAAAGCAGTGCTAAGATTACATAAAACCTTAAGCTTTCAAGTCCCAAGGTATTTAAATTATCATAGAGGGTCACAATTAATTCATTGGAACTTGAAATATATATGCCTAAGTATACGTACAGTGTACAACATTGTGAATGTCATAATTGTGAGGGGCTCGTGGGAGTTTCAAAATGAACATGATCAATATGTTACAGTTCGGTGATTAACAAGGATAAACCAAACTTGTAAATGAGCCACTGGGAACACACTGAAAACTCAGGGTGCAGGGGGGATCAATTACCCCCCCCCCCCCGCTGAATTTGGAAAATTAATGTATTTACATGATTACATGGTTTTTGCCATTTTTTGGCAAATTTGGTTGTGCATACAATACTCCTTTTGCCCCCCTCCCCTGGAAAATTCAAAATGACGGTCCTGCTGAAAATGCAGTTTAATAATTTTTATATCAAACATATTAATAGAGTTTTAACAATTAACCATAGCACATATTTCAAGGAAATAAAGTAATATTTTTTCAATAGAAATCATTTAAAATAAAATCAAGGGTTTGTTAATTCGTTTCTACTGTTAAATATACAAAGTGAAATTGGCCAAATAAAAGATGAAACAATTGATATGAAAAAATGATAAATTGTATCAAAATAGAATCAGTAAAAAAACTTTTTTTTTACATACAACTCATACAGAAAACGTGAAACATTATATAGTTCTTTTGTTCCCTGTCTCGGAAAATAATGTTGAGTAAAGTAAAATGTTGGTACATGTAAATAAACAAAAATGTGAGTTCCACTCAAGAATTTTTAAATCCACAACTGTTACATAAATTTGATTAAATATGCAGAAATAAATTTGAAAATTCAAAGTTCAATGGGTGAAATTTTTAAGGTATTATAATAACAATGTTCTTGAAAAAATACACGCTCTCTATGGAGAAAACAATAATCCTCTCCCCTTTAGAGTTATGAATGTGTCAACAAATTTGTTGGATATTATGGGATTAAGGGGCAATGTAATCAAACTACAGCTGTACAAGAGTAAAAAATACACAACACTGGAATTTTCTAAGCAGCTACTGCTATTGGGTATAAAATAAATTTTTAGTCAGTATATGTGTTGTTTTTTCTGGGATACTCATTTGACGGGAACGTAACAAAAAACACTGAAGCAGATTCACAACAACCGCGTGAATAAATTTTGATTTTGCAGTTCTCAGTGGCACTAAAATATATGTTTAATTTCGTTTTTAAAGCTTGGTAACGTAACCACGGACACCAAAAGTAAAAAAAAAATATATATTGGCAATGTGTTGCCAATAAAGCTTTCTAAAAACTAATTCAGCTAACTTTTCACTTTATGAAATAAAAACAACCTTGGATTATTGAGTATAAAAAGTTATACTCTAAATAATGATTATTACTAGTATCATTATGAATCACTTCTCTTTGTATCACCTGTAAAATTTTTGCGATGTGTCACATTTCGTTAACTTCAACTTTTTAAAAGAAGTAGTAGAAGTTCTGTTACAGTGCCTAGAAGGAGTAGTGTGCCGAACGCCGTAGTTTTCCCCTGCTGATCGTGAGGTCAAAGTTGTGGAAATCCGCTAGAGGGCATTGCGGTCTGCTGCTCGGCTCGTTTTCTCAGAGTTTAACATTAGTAGGTGCGGGATTTCGCTTTAATTTCGTTCTGTGTTGCTGTTGTTTCACCGCAATTTTCGAAAATTTTACGAAGGAGCATTGTCATGTTTTAATAAAGACTTTGAAATTTCAGATCAAGAGATAATTTGCTTCATTTAATTTCAGAGCAGGGTCCAAAAGTGAATACGAACCATGCAAAGAAAACTTTTCCCGTTTCAAAGCTCCCGAAGATGAGGGAAAACTTACAAAATGAAACTCTTTTACACATTTACTAAATTTAAATCGTGTTGTCGGCGCCTACACCCCCCCCTGCTTCATCACTCTTCCTACAATAAATTGCTAGAATATCAAGATGACCGAAAGCTTTTCTATACAGCGAATCAAATGTGCGGACATAGCCATGGATGTTAATGCAGACCCCCCCCCCTTTGCGGTGTTATGTAGCTTACTAAAAATGCTACCAGTGTTTTTTTTTTTTTTGCATAAAATGGAACATTTTATGTACTGAAAATAAAAAGTTACTGATGTAGACTGCACCATGTCCCTATCCTCATCGGCATCCATACTTTAAATTTAGCTGCAATAAATAGATGGAAAATATGGATGATGACCTATGGAATTTTTCCTTTACTGCAGCTGCTTATATTAAGGATCGACCGATGGCGATTGTAAGCCGATTGTTCAAAGATGGCCAATGTACCCGTGCATCGGCCACATTAGCATCGGCCGCCGATGCCGATGGCAGTGGCCATCGGCAAAATGGGTAATGGCCGTTGGCAAAAAAGAAAAAAAAAGATTATCAGAGATCAGGCCCGTCATTTAGGGGGGGGCAGGGGGGGGGGGTCAATTGCCCTCCCCCCCATGGCTTTGAGAAATCAATGTATCTACATATAAGTGGGCGTGGTTTTTAATGTTTTCCGATGAAATTGCATTGCGTTTGGACCCTTTGTCCCCCCCCCCTGGAAAAACTTGAAATGACGTCCCTGTCAGAGATTTAAAGAATTATTGATTCATTTCATTCTACTTCCTTTCAAAGAAACAAAAGAATTGTAATCATTAAAGCCTTGAATGATGAAAAAATTCAAGGATCTCCCACAAATCCCCCTTATTCGCTCCCCCTTCTCAACAAAGATCGCTCGATTACTCGTTTGGCATTGAGTATCTCTTGGCAAAATTAAATTCCTAGTAAAGTTTCGCATCCAATCGAGCCCAGGTGCCTCCATTTTTTAGGGGAAGCTGAGCTTTAAAATGCTCTTGGTAATGGCATTCCGCCGATAGTGGTACCTAATGAACGAATGGATGCCGGTTTTCGAGGAATGCACTAGGTTTGCAATATGGTTAGTTGCCAAAGCAGTTGTTGGAAGCAACAACAACAATGAAAAGAATTATAATTTTATTCATTTATTTATTTTTGTATTTTATTTTATTTTTAAATTAAAAAAAACATCGGCTTTTGGTGTTTTTCACGGCCGATGGGCTGATCATTTTTTATAATCAACATCGGCCGCTGATGCCGATGAAAAAAACATTGCACCATCGGCGCCGATGCATCGGCCTGACCGAACCTTAGCTAATATGCATTCCTTTACTGCAGATGGTTAAGCTATGGATGCCTCCAAGCATAACGGCTCGTACAGGGAGGCGACTGCCCTCTCACTTTCCAGAGTTTAAAGTTAATAATCGACTGCAAAATAAATATCGATACATTTCACGAATATAAAAAACAAAAATTCCAAGAAATGGACCTTCTTCATATTATTGCGTAGTCATGTAATTGCGCGGCAATCGACTGCTGGTCTTGATCGAAAAAGAGCGCTCTCTTTTTTTTTTAATCAAGACCAGTAGTCGAGCAAACCCCTAGTCTAGTACTCCTAAAGGTATCTATTCACTTAGAGGACTTTGTGACCACGAGCTTTTTCGTTAACGTCCTCCAGTAACTATTAGTGAAGACGGCGGATCTTTGCTTGGTTGGAATCGAACCCGGGACCCACCAGTTAAGAGTCTGATGCTTTAACGTTCGTGCCACTACGGCCCCAGCTTTTCCATACTGCAGATCCTAATAAACAGATGGTTTACCTAAGTGTACCCCCCCCCCCCACCCGCAAGAGTGGTAGGCACACCCCCTGAGTCCTCCTAAGTCAGGAAGAGCTCGAATAGTCCACGGTGCATTGCATTGTCACTTGTAGAACCTAGGCATAGATCAGAAGGGTAGGCGTGAAGTCTCCAGCTGTGTTTACCTGTGGTAACTGCTAGCGACCGGCCATTGGACTTTCGGCCAACCAAAATAACGAACACTTCAGATATTTCTAACTTTTCCGAGTGTAAAAATTTGTTTTGTTGTGGTGACTATGATTTACCTGTTTAAATTATTCAAAAATTACTGCTAATTCAAATCATTTATGTGGTATGAGCAACTATGTGTTTATGTACTTTGTAAAATAAAAATTTTGTTTAATGCCGAGCAACAGTTTTAATGCCATCAGACTTCTACAGACGAACGAGCTTTCAAGTTATAGCTAAGTTGATGCTTAGATTTAAAAAAAAATCATTTCAATATTTTTTTTCTAAAACCTTTTCCAAGGAAAATATTTCTCTCCTTCCTCACATACGAATCAAAATCAAAGTATTCTTCTTTTTCTTTTTTACTCGTAAAATGAATAATTGATTTGTAAAGTTTTCAATTTTCTAGTGAATTTGAAAATAGTCAGCTAATTTTTAAGCCATGTTATTGACTACAAGAAATTAGAAACAGTATAAGTAAATAAATAACCCGTAGTTATCCGAAAATAACTGATTTTAATACATAGTTTCGTTGCTTTCATTATTTTTTTTTTCCAAAGCAAGATACACAAATTCGTGTTTCGAACATAATAATGTAAAATGCTAGGGCATGCTCTCTAACAAAATGGTTTTACAGTTTGAAAAAATTACATTAATTTAAAAAAAATGCTTTAGTAGAGCTACTAATATTATTAAAAAGAATTCATGTAATGTTTGTGTGGCTTTAAAAAAATAAATGAACATGCGTGCAACATATCAAATTCATTCAACAATTCATCTTTTTCGTTTAAATTAGGTAAGTTCGTAAAACGCGGCTTTTTAATCACGAAATTAGCTTATTTTTCGCTGATTTAACACGAGACTGAATGTAAATCCAGACCGGTGAGCTGTGCGCAGCGCCATCTGGCGTTTTCCACCGAACTGGCTTCACTTTTTCTCCCTCGAACGGCACACTACTCCTTCTAGGCACTATAGTTCTGTTTGTTTTGATTCCATTCGAATTCGAAAAAGATTCCAGCACGTTGTTTGACAGTTCAATAAGTTAATTCGAAGTATGTATTATGGTTTTAATTTCATCCAATGTAAATCATAGAACATATTTCAGTATCATCGTTTACTGGATTTAAATTCCTTTCTCACTTAGTGGGAATGGTATCAGAATAAATAAATTTACTAAACGATGTGAAGACTTGCTTGTCAAAGAGTTTATTATTATTAAAGTAAAATATCAAATTAGAGTAGTTGTTTAAAGAAATGTTTAAGATTCTAGTTAAGGAAAAGTTGCATCCAAAATTTGACATTTTATTCCAGGTTTCCTATTGAAGCCGAAATGGAATACATCCAAAAATTTACGTTTTGGTTTTAATGTTTAACCAAATTAAATACTAAAACTCAATTATTTACGGCCAATTCGCCGAGGGTGGGTGGGATATATCCAGACTTTGAACTAGCATTTTTCTATTTGCAAGTGAAAGCTATTGTGGAGGGAAGAACTTGATCAAAATTTTAAATTTTTTCGCGGTAATAAAAAAAAGAAGGGGGGGGGGTGAGCTGCCTTAAAAAAAATTTACAAAATGTCTGATAAATTCTGTTCTTAGCTAGGAAAGCATTGTCCCATCTTTTCTGTGCGTTTTGTTATTAATACTTAATGTTTGCGCTATGTATTGCACTTCATCATCAAACACAATATACTAAAGGCCTCCTAATGTTGCGAAACTTAAAATTTCGTTAATTTTAGATTCCATACGTTAGGTAGGATCAAAAATTTTTCTAAGAAAATTATAAATAAAACGAAATTATGCTTAACAAACATTTTTTTTATTTGAATAATCTGATTAATATCTATCTGAAGATTGTAAAATCTTTCTTTTTTTGAATCTTTGTTTAAATATTCTTTTACAACTTGTGTTGTTGCATTCAAGGGTCTTCTAGTTGGATTGAATTCACACATTAAATCTGTGAATAGAAATGTTTTATCAAGTTTTCTTGGTAAAACATCACTCACGAAAAAATATTTATTCGTGGTTTTATCAGCAGCTTAGTTCTAATACTGTATCTCAGCAAGTATATTAAACTAGTTGTAAGGTGAACTTTACTCCTGTATTTCAGGATTCATGTAAAGATTTCGTGCAGTATATTTCAATCATCTTCTTATTTTATTTGATTTTTGTATAACACATACTTCAACAAGATTTGCATCACAAGTTCATGTTAATCAAACAGTAAAATGAAATTTTAAAGCAATCTAAAAGGATTTTGTTGACTTTTTTTTAACTTTCAGATTGTAATCTTCAATCATTATGGCTTCAGTTCCAGTCAAGGAAGAAGGCAATGATGTTAGAGGTGTCTGTAAGTTATCAAATTCTATATAATACTTGATTTTTTTTTATCAAAACTACCCAATATCCCCTCTTCCTATTATTTTAATTAAAGAGTTTATTTTTTGTGACATTTTCTTAAGTTTTTGTTAAAGGAAAGTTTAAGTTTAGAGGGGGGTTTTTTTGTTGAAAAATTAGCATTTCATTTTGATCTTAAGCAATAATAAAATAATTTTGGAAAAAAATAGAACCGACTTCAGTTAGAAATTGCACTAAAAAGAAAAAAATAATATTTTTCTTTGAACACCATCGAAACTACTTTTAAACATAAGTTTTGAAGTCGGCGCAACAACAATGTATAGAATCATACGCAACTACAATTCAACTACATAAATTTTAATGGATCCAGGCTCTTTAAGAGCATTTGCATACATTTCATTCATTACCACACATTCGTGTAATGGTACAAATAGTTTGCTTTTAATTTTCAATGGTTTTTCTGAAAAATGTTGGCAAAATATGGTTAAATATCATTTTACCCATCTTTTTTGCGCCGACTTCAAAACTTATGTTTAAAAGTAGTTTCGATGGTGTTCAAAAAAAAAAAATATTTTTTACTTTTTAGAGCAATTTCTAACTGAAGTCGGTTCTATTTTTTTTTTTCAAAATTATTTTATTCTTTTTAGTGTAAGTGTACTTATGAAATAAAGTAATGTTTCCATTACGAAACTTCACCTAATTTTCTTAAGTAAATGCTCCATAAAATAAACTGAAAAAAAAAAGGAAGAAATTATCAACGCGTCTAAAATTTTAAACTATTGACAGTAAAAAATAATCTTTGTTATTCTCTGGTATTTATTTATTTGTGTACTAGCTTAATCAAAGCCATTTAAATATCAACGGCTTTTCAACTAATTTATATTTTAAAGTAATTCTAGTTTCTCGTTGTTCTTAAGATTTTAACACATACTACGTACGTTCCCGCTAATGAGTTTCATGTTTGATATAGTTAAGCCTTCATGTAAAATTCTCATCATCATTATTATTACAGTTTCATATCAACCACTTTTGTAATAATGGATTTCATATTTAATCATTTAGGACAAATCGCTTTAAATTCGACTACTTATTAACTTCATACTCACTCCAGAGAAGCCTTGGTTCAAAATTTTTATCATGATTACTATTAATATTGGTGTTGTGAGGCAACAAAATTTTTGCAACAATGGATTAAAAATTTAATCCATTAATGGGGAAATGACATGAAATTTACTGTTTTCCTTAATAACTTTTTTTCTAGTGAACAAATATCGTCATATGAGTACATGGTACCTAAGTTACACCATCTCCTATCGATTAAAAATAGAATCGTCCAAATCGGTTCAGTAGATTAGATGTTATGTGCGAACAAACAAAAAAAAAACATACGCTTTGAATTGATAACCTCCTCCTTTGTTGAAGTCGGTTAAAAATCTAACCATTCAGACTTGTGGAAAATGTTCAGTTTTTTTTCAAAAATAAAAATGCCATTATGATTGAAATTTTAGAATTGAATTCTAGAACACTGATGTTCAAATGACTATTAATTGTTTCATATTATTGCTGACTTTTTGTTAAATTAATTAGAAGCAATAGAAGCTCACAATTTTTCTGTAATAATTCACCATGTTTTTTGTCCATTGCAGCTATGGAAGAAACAGTTGATGATGAAGAGGATGAACCAAAATTTCCTAAAACTCTTGAAGAATTTGGTTATCATTTTGTTGATGGTAAGTTTTTTAAATTTTTTTTTCATTTAGGGTTGGTTAGGGTAGGTGGGCCCCCTTTTTAGAACAGTTCGTTTTTAAAGCCTTATACAACAGCTTTAAAGCAAAAAAAGTTTAGAACTAGTTGACTTGTTTTATCTTGGACATTATTAATAAACATAAATTCAACATTATTTTCTAAAAAAATGTTTTAAATGTTTTTAACTATTGTATTCTTTAAAAAATAACGTGGGTGTCCCACGTCATTTAGGACGTTTATAGGAAGGGGTAAGTGGGCCACACTTCATTTATTTATATTTAAAGGGAGCATATTTAAAAAAGGGGTTTGCATGTCCTACCTGATAAAGTATGCAACATCTTAGTAGGAAATACTTTTTTGTAAATGTATCCGTTAACGAGATATGTACTTACTACATTTAAATGTGTATGACAGAAAATTATAAAGCAGAATACAAAACTCCTAAAATGTATGTAAACCATTCCATGTAAGAGTTTTAAGCCGAAAAAAATTGAAAAAAAATTGTTAAAAAGAATTTGGGCATAAATGAGTTAATATCTCCTCTGACCTCCCCCAGAATGAGACTTTAGTACAGAATAAGAAATGGAAATTGCTACGATAGATTAATATTTGCCCACTTGGCATTTGTTTGTAAATTTAGCAGTAAATTTCTTATTTAGTTTTAAATGTAAAACTAATAAATATAAAATTTAAATTTTCTGTATGAACACGCTGTAGTAACCAAGGCTCCAAATTAACTGGTTGACTAGTTTTAGACCACAAAAACATCCATTGGACAATTTTAGTGGTTCTTGGCACCAGTAGTGTTTCACCACAAATACTGCAGAATTGGCAAACTTCCAGGTCAGTCGAGTCTATCTGCATGAGGGGAAATAAGTAAAAAAAAAATGATTCTCGTGTTTGTTCATTTTAATATGATTCTGCCTAATTTAGAGGCTCACCCAAAGCTCTAAAAGCCGGCTTCTCTAAAAACGAATGGATACATCCATTTCTGGCTGTAAATCGAATGTTAGGCTTTCCATTTTATGTGTGGTCAAACAGTAAAGTAATATTTTATTCCTGTCAGGGACCGCGTTAAGGATTTTAAGTTGATAGCCAGTAAATTAGCAAAATTTCAAAAGTCTTAGCCAAACTTCAAGAGTTTTAGTCAAAGAATTTTAATTGTTTGTTTTTTTATGTAATCAGTGTATTTTTCCCCCAAGTGAAAATTTCTGACAATTTTCCGTTCACCAATACTTTAGCCAAATCAGATTTTTTTCGCCGAATTTTCTATTTTATCGCATTTGGCGAGGTGGCGAACGCTTAGCGCGGTCCCTGCCTGTTTTCCATTAAAAAATTAAAAGTGTCATAATATTTTGAAACTCTCGAGAAAATGTTGAAACTATTATTTAATGTTTTTACAAGTCGCCTTTACAAATCAACATGTTAATTTTCAGACAACTAATTGTTTGGCCAGCATACCTCCCCCCGCCCCCAATAAATAATAGCAATTAGATTCAGTTGGCTAAATTTCCCAAATAAAATACAGGAAAATGCATGCTGCTCCCTTCCTTTGAAATCAAATACAGAAAAAGTGGTATTTAATTGTACAGAAAGGATAATCATAGAAATTCGCTCTTCATGGAGGATTAGATTTACTATAAGATTGTAACTCCTTCCTTTTCATGTCGGATCACTTTGTATTGAATTATGTCAATTCTTCTTGCTTGCACTCTTTCTCTTTACGTTGATTGGGTGTTTCATGAAATGTCCTTATTTTTCTAGTTACGTTGATAATTATGGAAGTAAATGTTTGTATAAGCTTTTTATGTAAACCCATTTATATGACTTTTGTAGATAATGAATTGAGAAGTATAGCAACTAACGAGAAATTCAAATTTGAAGCAAAACCACATGATCATGTGTATAATCAAAAACGTTACGAAGCACTCGGTGATGTAAGTACTTCTAATTTTTTTTTAATTTGATGATTGAATCTATCACTTAATCTCTTTTTTTGAAGATACTCTCCAATTTTGCCTTACACATTAGCTTAATTTTTATACATTTTGAACTTCGTTAAAATAGAGGTGTATCAGGTTCAGTATATTCTGGAATAATCTTCTACTACATTTTTACAAGAAGGAACACTGTTCAGGAATATTATTTTATATATTTCTATTCAATTTCAAAATCTTAATTTTCTTTATAACAGATGAAGTTCAAATTGGAGTTCTCTGACAGAATTTTTTTTTTAAGATTGAAGTACGTATACATTGAATATCTCATCATTTAAGATCCTGAACTGCATAACGATAGGATTTTACTAAAATGTAATACGAAACAGGTTGAAAGAATAACTTATTTAAAGGTTTAAACTTTATAATGATATAAAGATGTAAAAATCGAATTTTTGAACCTTAAGGGTTAATCTAGTCATAGTATATAAGATTCAGAAGATTTTTTTTTTTTTTTGTCCCAAAAATAGAAATAATGGTCTGATGAAGTTCAATAATTTTATGGGGCTTTGTGTCAAATCAAGTTTTCAGAATGGATTTTTTACTTTTTTCTTAATGAGGAGAGTCCAAAAGGGTCCAACATTTTAAAATATGGTTTTTTGAAGCATTTTCTTGTAATCAAGCTTCCATAAATATGGTTGCTTGATGAGTTATGTGGGAAATTAGTTGATTGTTATTACAATGTTCTCATTAAGTTAAATAATTTACTTTTAATTTAAAGCATAGGTCTGGTAAGTTACTTGCGCTGTGAAGGATTGACGAAGCTTTTACTGATTTATTCATTAAATGTAACAAAAATTATATTTTTGTTTTTTTCCAGGCTGTTACTCAATATGTCTATGACTATATGGAGAAAATTCATGTAAGGAAAATAGCTGTACCTGTAAGTTTTCAGTTATTTTTATGAATAAGAAATACAATGAACTAACTATGCAACTTTTTCATTTATACCATAATTTTCAGTGGTTCCGGCGCATTCCATAATAAAATACATTCGACTCTCTTTGTCTCGAAGTACGAGGGACCAGGAAAAATATTCAATCTAACCAAAGTTCGAGACACGGAAAATTTAAAATTTTTATGAGGCATTGGTAGTGGTTATTAGAAAAACACAACCCACAAATGCACAGAAAAGAACGAAAACTTTTAATTTCTTCTTCAGAGATAAAAGTTAATCTACAATTTGAAGTCATCACAGTATCAATTTAGCACTGTATGCAGCACATCTATTTAAGTTTACCTCCCCCCCCCCCCCACCCTGTCAATCCTTTGTTCACATCGAACTTGGAAAGTAGATCTTCAGCCAAATTATGTTGCTGATTGCTGTTTCAATTTTTGAAGAAGAAAGAAAACAATTCTCAGGTTTCTCTCAGACTTGTTCATTGTTTACATTTTTTTTTTTTTTTTTTGTCGTGTGTATGACTTAGCCGAACTAAATAACTCCATGGATCCTTATAACTGCTTTTGCGATTTGTTGGATGTTATCGTCATAAAGGTCTACAAGTGACGGCAATACAGTGGCGGATCTAGCCGATCGTTTTGGGAGGGGCCATTCTGAGCTTCTTTACTTAAAATATTAGTATCAATGTTTTCAATTTTAATATTAATTTTTTAGAAAAAAGTATTATAAAATATTAACTAATTAGGACTAATTAAAATTTATATTTATGTATCACACAAATATTGCAGTAAATGCATATTGACTGTGTAAAAGCCCCGTAGCTTTAGCATACTTTTGGCAGTTTTAGAGTAAAATCTACCTGTGCTTGCTGACCACAACCAGTTTCGGACTTCTAAAACCCCAACCCAGCCCTAAAGGACATTTTGTTTTTAGTGCATAGAAAAAAAAAGTTATTTTTTAGTATTTTAAGCACTTTTAATCCGATTAGATTCTTACTTCTAAATGGAAAATATTCTTCCTGCTTAAATAGCAAATTAAGGCAAGTTTTTTTAGGGGTGATTCACAATTGATGTCACACTTCGAGAGAGGGGGGGGGGGAGAGTTAGTGAAATTGTGATGATTTGAAACATGGGTAAGCGAGAGGGGGTAGCAAAAAGTGTTACAGCGCACGTTTGTGAAAAAATAAAACAATTAAAAGAGGAATGTTAAGCATTTTTATTAAATGTAATTAATATTGTATTTGAAATTCAAAAATACTACTGTTTTTGTCAGTTTGCTTATTTATCATAATATTGAACAACATAAATTGTTTATTTGTAATAAACCTCAAACTTGTATCTCTTATTTTATGTATGCATACATGGTATGTAATGGAATTTACAGTCAAATGCAAATCTGCCAATATCGAGTTTTATGCAGGGAAAAAATCGAGATAGAGAGGTTTCAAGACATAGGGCTTTGAGATTTTGAGAGGATTATTGAAATTTGAACTCTGAAGATTTGAAATTGGAACAAAAGACAATATATTCCATAGATTAAAATTCTTCTGTATTAGTTCTGTTAGGCATTTTACTAATTATTATAACGTGTTTTTTCTCAGCTTTAGGAATGATTACGACAAACACAAATAGACTACAGTATCACACTATAAACCAGATAACACAGTTAAATGACTTTTAGTTTGAATGAGCTCTAACCATGAACTTGAAAAAACTCAACCCAGTTGTCCTCTCCACCCTGTCAATTCCACCCTCCCACCTCATTATTGTCATAGTCTACCCTCTGCTCTTCTTGACGCTCGAAACGAGCGATTGTGACTTTCTGTGGTTTTCCAAGAAAACCTATATGGGCGCCCATGAGTCCCATGAGTGAGAGGATGGACAGCACCATTCTTTACTACTGCAGAAACAAGCACTTCATTAAAAAAAGTATGTTAGTTTCTATCAAGTATTTTTCATTCAAAAATGAAGTGAATTTTTCTGAAGATTACTTTTTAAAACTTTATAGTGTTTCCCAACCCTCCGCCTGACATTTTATATTTGAACAGACCCACTGATTTTTAAAACTCGGTGACACTATCTCTAATGCTTTGGCAAAACCTGGGGGGTGCATTGGTCCCTTGGCACCCCCCCCCCTCGGTACGCCACTGCGAGATACAGATGTTTTCTCTTTTTTTTCGAGATAAACATGGAAAGTATATTGATTTTTTGCTGCAAATGCAAGGAAACTTTAAAAATTCCGGGTTGAGAGGCTTTTGAGATAGACAGGCTCGAATGTAACCCGATAGCACCTACTATTCAGTAAAGTTGATCTTCGAAATATGTCATTTTCGACGTCGGCCAGTACGGCTGTGTTGCCTAAGAAATCACATAAATTGATAATTTGTTTTGAAACTTATTATTTGGTAACTGTTGAAGTTTGAATCACATTGCACTACAACAATTATTAAAATAAAATATACAATACAATTATTAAAATAAAAGGTGTCTACCTACCAACTTAAACGGCACAAATCCCCTCACCCCTACTCACTAAAATCAAGCTATAAAACTTCAGAAGGGAATAAACAAATTTTTAAAACGATGCTTTTTTGTTTACAGCGGCAATCATAAGCATAAACAATGAGTTTACTTACACTTTCTATAGTTTAAATTCTTATGAATTTTTGAGAAAGTAATCTCTGTTTTGAAAATACATTATATGTTATTATAACAAGACGTATATTAAAAAATATATAAAATATATATGTTACAATGAATAAAACAAATAATTCACGTCTATCTTTTATAATATAATTATAGTTATTAGAATGAAAACTACATGTGTATTATATAAAATTTTGAAAATTTTAATATTATTTTTCTATCAAAGGAAATTTAATTTTAAGTTCACGCACTAATTCAACAATATTCGTCGAAAAAGATTGCTGTAATATTGGTGTTTCTCACGCAATTTACGTTGCACGACGAAGTAGAAAATTTTCTCCACTTAAATTCTGTGCATGTAAATTAGCAGTTAAAATTCCATTACAGGCATATTTTGACTCGACGTGCAGTAAAAAGTTTGCACTCATGAAATTTACAATATTTTATTATTCAATTATACAAGCAAGTAAATCTAGTTTTAAGACTCATGTTAGAGTTAAATAACTTTTTCTGATTGTGTTTAGCTAAGCACGAGTTAAAGTACTGAAGAATAGTTTTAGAAAAACACGAAAAAATAGTTTCTCACAAAAATTGTTTTTGCTGGAAATTCTATGAACAATCTAAAAGAGGAACGAAAAAGCAAATAGAAAAGGGGGAAAAATTGTTTATATTAGCTTTCTATTAGCCACTGAAAAGATCGAGAATATTTACTAATTGTAAGTGCAAATAATTACAAAACAAAATCAAAACTTACCTTCGGTGTACTACGATGCATTTTTAATAACTGTGAAACCTCTCCTAATGATCAACTATACTGTTCTTGAATTCCGTCTTATCAACATAAAACTAGCAAAATGAACTACAAAAGAGCTACAAAACTACTTGAAATAACGCGGTCAATAAATGAAGGGCGCCATTCATAGACAAAAACCCAACTAAAGAGATGCTTAAAAGCAACAGAATCACGTTTTCTTTTTCTGAGGTTTTGGCGACTCTGATTGAAGAAAGAGTTAGCAAAAGTCCCTCCAACCCCTCATGAAAGAAAATCAGTTACACAAGGGTGCGCATCTCACAATCCCCCCCCCCTAGAGCGATGGCACAAAATACCCCCTTCCCCGAGAGCCTCAACCAAAATAGATAAAAAACGTCACCCCCCCCCCCCCAAAAAAAAACGTTCAAGGGTGCAGTCCCCGTCGGTCATGCCCCCCCACTCCCTCCACTACCACTCCTGGGCGAAGGTCAAGAAAGAAAGAAGGCATTGGAGCTTGCAGGACGATGCTCTGTTCCGAGGGGAGGGAAATAATTTTACTCCAGCTAGGGCATAAATTTCTTTATCGTTAAAAACACGTGATAAATAGACTTCGTTATTCTTTGGGTTTTTTTTTTTTTTTTTTACATTTTTCCCCACCACCCCAAAAAAAACTGAACTAAATCGTTTTGGGGGGGGGCCATGGCCCCCATGGCCCCCCCCCTAGATCCGCCCCTGCGGCAATACACCAATTTCTCTCAGGTTCGCACTTATTGCTGGACACTCAAAGATATGACAAGGTGTAAGCTGTGTATCTGGGCAATTGCAACAGTTTCTATACACCCTTCTACCCTCTCCATCAATCTTCATGCCCCTGTGATGGCCGGTTCTCAGCCTGGTTATAGTTTTTGTTATTGGTCGACTTGTATTTATTTCACAAAGCTGGTGTTTCACTTGGATTGATTTATCTCTAAGTTTAGATTTCGCTATTGCGTTTGCATCTTGGAGATAGACGCTGTTGTTGTTAGTATTAAGTTCTCTGGACTCCTTGGCTAATTTATCAGCATATTCGTTGCCTGCTATTTTGACATGTGCAGGTATCCACTGAAGCGTACAGGTCTTGTTTACATTAATTTGATAAAAACATGAAACTATGAAAATTTAGTAGAAAGAGAATTGAATGATATTGAAGATATTGTTAACAAAATAACTGATGGATCTGTAGATGAAGATGTTGAAGAAGATGAAGCAAAAGTATCTCCAAATATGAAAGCGTTAGAAGCTGACGATACTATTTGAATATTTGCTAATTGATTCAATTATTGAAACTGTTTGAAAAACCAGTGTGGTTTTCAAAGAGGAAAATCCACTATCAACCAAATTCAAACATTGAGACAAATCATCGAGAAAACAAAGGAGTTTAATATTAATACTTTTCACCTTTTTATCGATTACAAGGCTGCATATGACAGTATTAAAAGAGAAAAACTATTTGAAGCAATGGAAGAACTCGGAGTCCCAAGGAAGCTAGTTTCTCTAACAAAAGCAACGCTCAGCAGAGTTAAATGCAGAGTGAAAATGAAGAGCGAATACTCTAACTCCTTCTACACTGACAAAGGGTTGAGACAAGGAGACTCTCTTGCATGTATTCTTTTCAATATTGCACTAGAGAAAGTTATTAGATCTTCTGGAATAAACACTCGAGGTACAATTTTTCAAAGATCAATTCAGATTCTGGCGTACGCTGACGACATCGATATTATCGGCAGATCTAAACGAGCTGTAATTGAGGCTTTCGAATCTCTCGAAGTAGCATCAAAGGCTATGGGACTCTGTATTAATGCAGAGAAGACTAAATACTTAGAAATTACTAATAAAAGCTTTGATCCTACCCCACTGATATTCAATGGTTATTCATTTGAAGCAGTGGAAGAGTTCAAATATCTTGGAAGCGTCATTAGTAGAAACAACAACATCAGCGTTGAAATCAACAGCCGCCTTGCTATGGCAAATAAATGCTACTTTGGCTTGAGAAGCCAGTTGAAAAATAGGCTTCTCCGACAAAGTACAAAAATTAACATCTATAAAACGCTCTTACGACCAGTATTAACCTATGGAAGCGAGTGCTGGGCTCTTACTAAGTCCGAAGAGAATAAGTTGCTGGTATTTGAAAGAAAAATCATGAGACGGATCTTTGGTGCCGTTAAAGAAAACAACAGGTGGCGCACTCTTTTTAACTTTGAAATTTATAAGAAATTTTACAAACAACCAGATATTATCCATGTAATCAAAGCAAACCGCATCAGATGGCTTGGCCATCTTTACAGATCTGGTGACAATGACCCAACAAAAAAGGTGACCTTCTCAAAACCAGACGGAACCAGAAGGAGAGGTCGACCACACACTAGATGGATGGACTGTGTTGAGAAAGATCTCCAAATGATTGGCGCTGGTGGATGGAGATCAGTTGCGTCGAACAGGGCAAAATGGCGGAAACTTATTGAGACGGCCTTGGTCTGCCAAAGACTGTAGCGCCAAGGAAGAAGAAGAAGATTGAAACTGTTTCATTATTAGTATGAGCTTGAGACTACTGTTTTAGAAATCCGTTGACAAAAACAAGTATATAGTCTAGATTGAACATTATGTTTGTGAGAGAATTTTGTAACACTTAATGAAATTGGAGATAACTTGCACAGATGGTACTATACTACTCTGCAACGTTTCTTGACAACAGCATCGTGACGTTTGCGTGACGTTAGCCTAAGAAAAACGAGCTAGATAAAACGTCACAGCCTACTTGGCGAATTAGAGGAGATCGCTGACTGCTTGTGAGCTCTTATTGGCTCTGCCCGTAGTGACGTTCAGTGTCAAGTTAAGTTGCTTACTAGTATAGAAAAGAAAGCTTTCCTCTGTTTTTTTTTTTTTTTTTTGGCAAGAGATGGTACTAAAGCAGCCCTTTTACTTGCTGTTATACAGCATGATTTAGAAAAGCTTTCACTGAAGGCCTACCTATGTTTTGAATTTTCACCTGCTTCACTCAAAACTTGAAAAAGTCCACTTAAAGTATCTTTTGCTTCTTTTGCTAATATGGTTAACTGTTATTTCTACTTAAATTCATAATTTTTTTTTGAGATTTTAAGTGCTTACATATTATTTCCTTTTTAGGTAGATGCTGCTCCCGGTGAGCCTGTTACCCATGTTTATCACACTAAAGAAGCTTTAACTACTAAGGACACTTTAATTATTATAATTCATGGAAGTGGTGCCGTTCGAGCTGGGATTTGGTCCAGGAGGTATATAGTTTTAACAGTTATGTTAACATAATGTTTATGATTTAATTATCTGACTTTGGAGTGAAGTCACTTTTGGATTTATTTATAACACTGGTAAACAAAGATCTTGCTAAATTAAACATTTGTAGTATTCTTATGATAATTTTTAATGCTTGTGTCAAATTTCCTGTCAGAAATTTTCCATCACCCACGGTTTTGCCCACAAAATGGGCAATTTACTGGACTGGGTCTGTGGAGGTCTGGACTTTGGGAACCTCTGGTCTAAATGAACCCATGATTGTTCATCATTGCTGGACATCGTGTTAAGCACAAATATCGTTCATGAGTACAAAAAATGGCGTAACTCAAAATCTCGGAAAAACGGGCTGACAAGTAATTCAAAATCTAAATTTAATGCTCTTCCAAGCCATAAAAGGCACACAAACCTAGCTCACATAATTGATGCGTTGTGGTACAAATACTGTACAATCAGTACTGAAACATCATCAAAATTTTATTATTTAGCAGAAAATTTTTCGAAGATTAAGTATGTATTATGCCGCGCGTTGGCCACCACTGGTATAGATTATAGTATACTATAGGAAATATGTGTCAACATCAAAGGTTCCAGAGCGTTTTGTGGCGCCCTGCTTGTTCATAAACGAGAACTTTTCTATTCTTTAACCCCCAACACACAAAGGAAGGGGAGGGGGGTTATGTGTTTGACGTTTATGTGTATCTGTGTATCTGTCTGTGGCACTCTGCAGCCTAAACGGATGGACCGATTTTGAAAATTTTTTTTGTTAGAATTGGGAGTTGATCGAGAGTGTTCTTAGCTAGGTTGCGTCTTCGGATGGTATTAATTAATGAAGATATTAATTAAAAACCTTTAAAAGGTTTTTCGGGATTTTAGCAGTGAAAACATATTTCAAAACTTGAAAAAAATAGCACCAAGTGAAAGAAAAATTTTCTACGTCTGATACAATGTAATTGGATCTTCCATGTTCTATAGAATGCGAGTTATAACGTTTTTTAGCAAATGCAGCTTAGTCTTTATTCACGCGATGAGAACCGTTGTCATTGTTGGCAAATAAGGAAAGCAAACTCTTATAATTTATTAAAATGTTTATCAGTTGCCAGTTTCTATTTTTTTAACAAATAAAATACTTGTAATTGATTTTATATTTTAAGGCTTTTCAAGGGGCTTTAAATTTTCCCTCTTGATTCTGGTTTTGTTGACAAGCAAATTTTTTAGCTGGGGGGTCTTTAAAATTTTTCATTTTTTATAAATGTGCCTTCGGTTTGAATTAAAATATTGTTACCCATCATTCAATTTCAATTTTTTTTTTAACCTTTTATCAAGATAGCAACCTTGGCATGAGCTCACCTGAGGACCACACTTTTTTAACCCTTTAAGCGGTCAATTATTTTACCAGAACTGCTTCCAAAGAAGGCATATTTTTTTATTGCATATAGTTAAGTACCATACTTAACAGAATAAGAATATAAAGAATTTTTTAATTTATTTTTCGTTTTCAATGCTTTTACAACATTTTTTATTTTACACTTTTGGTCAAAAAATCCCGAAATATTTGCTTTTTCCAAGTACATTCTGCATGCAGTAAAGAATGGGTTACAAATTATGCAAAAATTTCTCTCACACTTATGGTGAATTTTGAGGTTTACAATTTTCCGAACAGTTCGGGCAAACCAGAAAAGGGAATCTGAAAATATCGATGCCGTACGCCGTACGGGCAAACCAGATGAGGCCAATTTCTGGTAGCACGTACACTGTACGGGCAAACCGCTTAAAGGGTTAAACTCTGCCCTATTGTGTGTGACGAGAATTAAGATTGGTGAAATGAATGCATTTTTTTTCCCGTTTTAAATAACTAAAGACACTGGGTCAATACTTAACATTAAGCGAAAACAAAAACACCTATACTCCATTCCACCCTAACTTGGCAGCACGGGGAAAGGTACGAAATGTGCTACTCCGTATAGAGGAGTAGTTCTCGTTGATCTGTTGACTTTCTAGTGTTATTTTTGCTCTATTTATGTTTTATTGAAATGTATTAAAAATGTCTTGTTAATTTTGTGTTTTTATAGATTACTGATTAATGATAGTTTTAAAAGTGGCTCCCAAATTCCTTATATATTGCGTGGAGATGGATTGGGATATGGAGTTATGCTTCTGAACACAAATGATAACTACAGAGAAATAAATGGTGTCAAACATAAGATCAGAGTAAGTTCCAGCTATGACTTTTGTCTTTTTCAGACTTTAAACTTGAAAACCATTTTTAGATAAAACATTTTGAGATTGTAGAAAGGAGATTCTAACTTTTACAGAATAAATGGTATTGAGTAGGGCATCAAAGTTTTTCATCATACTGGGGAACTAATTTATTTATTTGTTTTTATGTTGCATGAGATTATTGGACAAACCTTTGGCATTTTTGCATTGTTGATTTCAAATCTGCATTTACTTTCTGTCTACAAGCTACAATTTTGATGCAATTCAATAACATAGTCTGTAGCATAATTTGAAAGTTCCCTGGAACAAAAAGGTTTATGTTTCAAATTCCTGTGGTTTGGTTGGGAAACAAAGATAATTACAATGATTGGGATTTTTACGTAATAATATGATTTACAAGGTAAATCGAAGCAATATTTCCTATCCGAATCAGGCCTGTCATTTTAGGGGGGCAGAGGGGGTCAATTGCCACCCCCCCCTGACTTTCAGAAATCAATGTATTTACATACAAGTGGGCGTGGTTTTTGCTGATTTCCGATGAAATTGCATTGAGTTTTCACCCTTTGCCCTCCCCCCCTGGAAAAACTTGAAATGACGTCCCTGATCCGAATATTCTATCCACTGTTGGATCAATTCCACACTGTGCGCAACTCATCTATCATACAGAGCTCTTGCACTTATTTTTTCATAGCAGCAAATGTTTTCTACTTTGTCATCTGTGGCTATGTAATCCTAAAGACTGTTTATCAACTTATGTGTTTACAGAAAAATTAACTAAATTAGCTAAATATTCCATCTAAAAAGTGTGTTGCTTTTGAAACAAAATTAATTGCAGCTTCGAAAGCACTATACTTTAATTAGATTAATGTGATCATTAACACTACCTTACTAATGTGTGTATGTACTACCTTACCTTAGCTTAATCTTTCTTTACTCCTATAATGGAAGAGATCCCCTCATAAGGTTACTCTTCTGCTATAGTGACTCAAGCATGAAGTTCCCCTTTTCTATTCCATGCATGCAATGTTATTTTAACTTCCATTGCAACGTTAAAACTCAACTGTCCAATACTATATTACATTCAAAGTTAAGTTCCCCCTTTTTAACCCCTGACACACAAAGGAAGGGGGGTTAGGTGTTTGACGTGTATGTGTATCTGTCACTCTGTGTATCTGTCTGTGGCACTCTGCAGCCTAAACGGATGAACTGATTTTGAAAAAATTTTCTTCTGTTCAAAAGGGGAGTTGAACAAGAGTGTTGTTAGTTAGGTTGAGTCTTTGGATGGTATTAATTAACGAAGATATTAATTAAAAACCTTTGAAGGGTTTTTCGGGACTTTAGCTTTGAAAACATACTTCAAAACTTTAAAAAATCGCACCAAATGAAAGAGAAAATTTTTCTGCTTCTGATACGATGTAATTCGATCTTCCATGTTCTATAGAACTCGAGTTATAGAGTTTTTTAGCAAATGCAGCTTGGCCTTTATTCACGCGATCGGTACCGTTTTCATTGTTGGCAGACAACGAAAGTAAACTCTTAGAATTTATTAAAATGTTTATCAGTTGCCAGTTTCTATTTTTTTAACAAATAAAATATTTGTAATTGATTTTATAATTTAAGGCTTAGTCAGGGTTTTTAAAATTTTTAATTTTATTTTTTTTATAGTTGAAAATACCAAAGCATTATAAGTGCTTTTTATGATTAAGTGGAAAAGCAAAAAGCATCTACAATATCTAAATAAGAATTAAAACTACAGTTTTGAAAAAACCTCAAACAAGTCTAAGAAAATCACGATCTCTCAAAAAATACACCCACATAAATGTTTTGCAGTAAGCATTTTTGTTGTACAATTTAAGATGCATCATAGTTATGCTAGGTCAATTTTTTGATTCTGTAAAAAAGTAATTAACTATACGTTACTAACTTTTTTATAGCTATTTGAATTATTGTCCTATTTAAAACAATTACATTTGGTGAATCTCAATTTAAATTTTTTCTTAAGCTAATATTTTTTACTGATGCTTAATATAGAATTTTATACAAACAACACAAATGTATCAGTAAAAAACACAATGTCGTGCATTGAAAAAGAAGATTCTTGAAACCCAAAACATGTGTCTGCAATTAGTTGCTAAGTTGCATGTTTTCATTATTGTGTTTCCTACTGTTTGTTCTTCTGCACAAAGGTGTTTTTCATCGAGCAGGTTATATTCTTTTTGTATAGAATATCTGAATTATTTTTTGTGACATATTATTTTTCTTATGAAAATGTTTGCTATGATTTAATGAAGTATTTCCAATTTCTTAGGGAAGTGAAACAGCCGAAAAGCATGCCAACTATGTGTGGAAGAACATAATTATGAAAAAGTGTCCTAATGTTGAACACATTGGAATCATAGCTCATAGTTATGGGGGAATAGTTGCTGTAAATTTGGTGAGTATTTTTTCATAGAATCATATCATAAACTTCTTGTTTAAAGCTTTCTTCAAGAAGTTCATTTATTTCCAAAATGTTCCAATTTTTGCCCCAAAATCTTTGTTTCTGTTTGATTGAAATTATTAACAATAATTTTATGTTAAGAGAAACAGACCGTAGAGCAATCGCCTTCCCTTGATAAATTTTATTGCGGAACAAATAAATGATAAAATATAAGATAGATTGATGCCAATTTGAAAGTAATAAAGGCCCTTTTATGCAATGCATAACCGATTCAATGTTGTTGCGCGACGAAACAAGGTTCATTTCAAATCTAATGAATTGCTTACCCAATTTTTGTTGACGTCGCTTCCAAAGGTTCCGGGTGCCTTGAAATTGTGTTAACTACGTGAGGTCTGAAGCAAACAGTCGAAACTCGGTTTAAACTCGAAGATTATTTATTGCACATAAGAACTACGAACATAATTAGTAGATGAACTTCAACATGTTAAGAAGGAACAAAATGGAATATAACAAGATATCATTTTCTAACGCGGTCAAGCTCCGCGAGCCTGGTGCAAGCCACTACATTTGAATCACGGTTGCAACTGATACTGCCGCGTCGACGTCTGTCCTACGGTTTTATCGACAGTTGGTAGTGTCTTCACTTCTGCTCGGTGGGCATTTTTCACAAATGTCTAGATAACTCAATAGAACATTCCTTCACAGTAGCTCAAATAAAAAGTCCTGATGTACTAATACTTAAAAGCTGGTGAAAAAAATTTAACCGTTGTGCAAACCAGCTTAAGTATTGTGAATGGCTTTGGCAAAGCTACCTGCAAGTTACATCCTTTGCTTCTTTGCTGGGGGAAAAAACTGTTGGGACACTGTAGAAGGGCTTTTAGATAATTATTTCACTTCATTTCTTTTTGATAATTTAGCTACACTGGTAGGTAATTGGGCCACATGAAATTGAAACATGTTTTACTTCCAATAATTACCATACTCTATTTCTATTTTCCCAACTTTAGACTTATAATTGAACTCTTGTTTTTCTTTTTTAACCTTTTTCCATTGATATAGTAGATTCAAAACATAGAGAAAGAAAATATGTAACAATATGGGGGGGGAGGGGTGTTCAGGATAAGAGAATTTATCAAAAATATTATGAAAATGATTGCATTAAAAGTACTCAAACTTTTTTCGTAATTTACTTAGAAAAAAAGTTTGCGTACTTTTGAGTTGGGTTTAAAAATTAAATGAATCTAATTTTATGTTTCAATTGAAAAGCTGAGAATAGAATTTAGACAATTTTTCCTCGGCTATAAAATTCAAATTTATAATTATAATTTATAATTATATTATGTAAAAAGATAAGTATTAGTATGGTAGAAAAATATTTCATGAAAACAAATATTTCAAAAAGATTTTCTGAAATAGTAAGAGGTTTTTTTATGTGTGGATATGCATGTATTTTATTATTAAATTAAAGTGATTTTTATATTAAAAAACAATAAATATTTGTCTTTTCCAGTACAAAAATTTTACTGCTGAGTTCAAAGAAAAAGTTTTTGGAGTTGCTTTCACAGATTCAGCGCATAGTCTTGTTGCCCAAAATATTTCAGTACCAGACATCAAATGGCTTCGTAAGGTAAGAAGAATCATCAGTTGTAACACTCATTTTGAACTCCCGAAGCAACAAAGAAGGGGGCTATAATTCAACGTATTTGTATTCAGATATATGTTGGGCAACATAATTCCTAAATGTATGAATCTATTTTGATATTTCTTTTATTTTGTGCAAAAGACAAATTTATCAAGTATGGTTTTTTGTTAGAGCTCATCTTTGTATGACTGTTTACTAAATATATTAATTAAAACTAGTAAAAATTTACTCACCATCCTAGTCAAAAATGTGCGGCTTTTAATTCGTTAGTTTATCGTTTTATTAATCTTTGTTCTTCACCGGAACTTCTTAAAGCAGAACTCAACTATCTTAAAACTATGGCTCTTGATAGAAACTATCCTCATACTTTGATTGATTCCATTTTTAAAAAACTTTCTAACAAAGCTGAAATGACTATTGTTAAGAGAACTTTCATCAGAAAGAATTTGGTTGTTTTGCCATTCTTTCCCTCTGTGAGTTATCAGGTTGCTAAGATTCTCAAACGTTTCAATTTCCAGGTGGTATTCTCCCCTATGAATAAACTCTGTTTCTTTTCTCTTAAAGATCCCATTCATCCTCTTAATAGTTGTGGTATTTATAAAATTAATTGCAATTGCAATCTCTCCTATATCAGACAAACGTGACGTGCTTTGAAATTCCGCTTAAAGGAACATCAGAGTTATGTGAAAAAGCAAAAATTGAATAAGTCTAATATTGCGCAACATTGTTGGGATAAGAATCATTCCTTCGATTTTAATTCTTTTCAAATTGTCCAAAAATGCCCCAACCCTTCACAGATACTGATTGGGAATTTTTTTTTTTTTTTTTTTTTTTTTTTTTTTTTTATTCTTTTTTTTTTTTTTTTTTTTTCCTTATTTATTTCCTTTTTTTTTTATTTTTTTTTTTTTCTTTTCTTTGCTTTTCTTCCTTTACTATTCTTTACTTTTTTTTTTTTTCTTTCTTCTTTTTTTTTTTTTTTTTTTATTATTTTATTTTTTCTTCTTATTTTCTAAACCACAATCGTTTTTATTTAGACTTTTATTTTTCTATTTTTATTTTTTTTTTATTTTCTTTTATTTTTTCTTTTTTTTTTTTTTATTTATGTCTTTTTTTTTTCTTTCCTCTTTTTCATGTTTTTTTATTTTTATTTTTTTTTTTTTTTTATTTTATTTTGTTTTTTTTTTTTTTTTTTTTTTATCTTATTTTTTTCTTTATTTTTTTTTTTTATTTTATTTTTATTTCTTTTTTTTTCACTTTTTTATTTTTTTCCTTTTTATTTTTTTTTTTTTTTTCTTTTTTTTTTTTCTTTTTTTTTTATTTTATTTTTTTTTTTTTTCTTTTTTTTTTTTTTTATTTTTTTTATTTATTTTTTTTTTTTTCTTTTTTTTTTTTTTCTTTTTTTTTTTTTTTTTTTTTTTTTTTTTTTTTTTTTTTTTTTTTTCTTTTTTTTTTATTTTTTTTTTTTTTTTTCTTTTTTTTTTTTTTTCTTTTTTTATTTTTTTTTTTTTTATTTTTTATTTTTTTTTTTTTATTTTTTTTTTTTTTTTTTTTTTTGTTTCTTATTTATTTTTTTTTTTTTTCTTTTTTTATTTTTTTCTTTTTTTTTTTTTTCTTTTTCTTTATTTTTTTATTTTTTTTTTTTCTTTTTCTTATTTTTTTTTTTTTTTTTTCTTTTTTTTTTTTTTTTTTTTTTTTTTTTTTTTTTTTTTTTTTTTTTTTTTTTTTTCTTTTTTTTTTTTTTTATTTGTTTGACTTAGTTAATGATTTAAATGCTATTCCTTTTTTTTCTGCTGTTTAGCGTCCATTTGTATAATTTTACCTTTTCCCATTCTAAATTATTTTTCTGTTTTTGCTGGTATTTTCCTATTTTCTGCTTGTCTTTATTTTCCTTTTTGTTTTCTTCATTTATCAATTTGCTTTCTTTCATTCTGCTTTTTTGTTCTTGCGGTTAACGGTTTTAGCTTGGTGTTTTTTTATTATGTTAGCCATTTTGGCTTATCATGTCGCCAATAGAATTCTTTCCTTTCTTTTCGTACCTGATAGAAAGCTTCGGTTTAATCTTTGTTTTCCCATTGGTTCTTTTTTGGCTTAAAAAGTTTCTTATTGGTGTTCGGATAATCCTCTTTGTTTGCTTTTTAAGCTGTTCGCTTCTGTTCCCGTTGCTTTTGTCGGATGTCTGTGCATCCATAAGCTCCCAATTTTTCGCATTGAAAAAGGCATTCCTTGTAACGCCGAAACACGTGTCTGCAGTTTCCCTGCGTATTAGTGCCTTATGAACGTTGAAAGTATAATTTGCAATCATAGTACTAAGGTATCTATTTTTCTTTATGTTTCTTTAAAAGAAGGGAATTTTCTGCATCTGATGGAATTGTTTTGAAACTTCCTACTTAATTAGAACTCGAATTTTTACCTTTTCTCTACTAATAATAAAGCTGAAGGTCTGTCTCTCTCTCTTTCTTTCTTTCTGTCTGTTACGCGTGTAGCGCCAAAACCGTTCGGTCGATTTTCATGCCACTTGGCACAAAATTAGTGCCAAGGTGCCAAATGCCAAGGTGCATAAAAATGTTCAGAACAGAGAAAAGGAAAATAATTTCGTTTTTCAGATTTCTTTCGTTTTTATATTTGAGATTTGGCTACCAAACATTTTAAGTGGCAACCAAAGTTTTTGATTCATGACGTCATTATTATCCAATCGCATCTAAGGGTTTTTTGAGTTGAGTTTAGGGGGGGGGGGGCATTTTTAAGAGTTGGCAACCCTGTGTTTCGTGTTTAGTGCGCTTATTCTGTGCTGTACAATACCACCACAACGATAACAAATATATTTGTGATAGCTACGTTTTATTTTCAAGATTTTTTTTGCTGATGAGAACTGTTCTTCAGCTATCTTCTTTTCCTCATGGTAAGTCTTAGTTCTTTCATTCAATTTGTTCTACATTAATTACTTACAGAAAAAAAAATGTAAGCAGGGGAGAGCTGGGCCAAAAGTTCCGTGTTTTACTCATGCTTAAAATTTGTTCGGAAAACAAGATTCTAAAATTAATATTCCAAGGTTTTTCTTTGTCCCTTTGATACAAAAGCTGTTTTTTTTTTTAGTTTTATTTCGTAAGGTTTTTTAATAATTAATTCTATGGTAAATAAACCCGAAAATTAACAACTTACCTCGACGGGGGAGCAAGTTGTTCCGAGATTAACAGAACGAAGAATGACGATGAGAACAACAAATTTAACAATGTTTCGAAATGAACAACTCATTTAAAACATAATTTAAAAAAAATATGTTGATGAAAGAAAGAATTTATTTAATTTTTTTATCATTGATTTACAAAAATTACTGATTCGAACAAGTTTTGCGTAAATGAAAATATTTCCACAGCAATGCTCGAAAAGAAAGCCATATGACAAATTTTCAAAACAAACAGAAAAGAAGGAAAATGTGCTGTTATATACCGTATTTTCGGGCAGATAAGCCGCGGTTTATACGTGTTTAAAAGCTAAATTTTCACTCCTGCGGCTTTTCGCCATGGCGGCTTGTACGATGTAAAAGTTTTTTTTTTTGTCTTTTTTTTTAAAGTGCATGCTATGTTTATTTTTTCCTAAATTCAGTCCGACATCGAAAGCCACTACTGCAACGCCCTTGAATAGTTCTATTTTAAAAAGGGTGACAGCATTTCTGCTTATTCAGATGTTATTTTACTTTCCTAGATCCGATAACGAAGGGGAATAAATTAAGAAAAAAAAACCATCAACAATAACCAACATAATCAAAAAACGAATTCAAACGAAAAACAAATAAAAAATCAAAATCGCTAGTGATAAGGAAGGGGAATAAATTAAGGGAAAAAAAAACATCAACAACTACAAACGAAAAACAAAATCGCCCGCCGCACGTAGCTGAGGGAATGGGAAGTAAGGTTGCTGTAGAGACTACCAGAGAGTAGGACCGGGTTACTATAAGTTGCCGTTATCGCCAAAATGTTGCAACGTTTTAATTATCTATGATATTGAAACACTATTTTCAAATCAATGTTCCCAATTCTTTGTCATTGTTTTTCAACGATGTCAATACGAGTATACTGCAGCATAACAAAACGAAGGTTCTTCTATTCTTCTGAATTCGCTGAAAAGAAGCAGCAAATTCCTGTCACCCAAATTTGCATACTGCAGAGAGTTTGGAAACTACTGGACACTTTCTTTTGTATTGATACAATGAGTGAAACGCATCTGGTAAGTGTCAAGAAAACATACGCCCATTCTCTGACTGCCTTTTAGTAGTTCTTATTTCACCAAAACAATAGGTTAATTTTATGTCTGTATACATATTTTTAAGACCTGCACATTGTAACAACAACTGCGCTAAGTTATATTTTTTTGTTACTTTTGACTGAAAAAAAATCTAATGTTCGAAAAAATGAATTTTTATGTATGTGCACGTATAATTTACTTGCATGCTGGATAGGAAACTATTTTTAATGACCTCGGTTATATCGCGCTGTCGAATATATCGCGCTTTTTTCTTGTCCCCCGAAAAACGCGATATAACGAGGGGTTACTGTAAATTCAAACAAGAGAAGGTCGGTTTTTTCAGCAATCTTTTTTTACTAAGTGTTTGTGGCCACAAAATTGCTTAATCACATTTGTATTTATTTTTTGTGGAATTGCTCTTTATATTTCATAGTTTCTGCTAATGTTTTTTTCTTAATTAAAAAGTTCAACAACAAACAAACGGGGATTGAAATTAAAATTTGAGAATTTGTGACGAAAAAAATTTGTATTGCATTTAATTCTTTATTAAAAAGCACACTGCAAAAAGAGAGAGCTTTATGTTTAAATATTTTTGAGGGTTCATTTAATATACCCCCCCCCCCCCAATAAACAGTTTCTACAAAAGTTCCCCTCCCAAATCCATAGTCTGGATCCGCCACTGCATGCAAGTCCATCATTTGGAGGGGTCATGAAGGGTAATCCCTCTCCCCCAGGTTTTGAGACATTGCCATGTTTTTTTTTTTTTTAATATTTTGTCATAATTTGCATTCAGTGCATATTATTTGCCCTTAGAAATTTTTTTAAATGATAGGCATGTACGAGTACTTTGCTGATATTAATAAATGTCAGACAATTTTATACTTTTTATTGAAATATTGAGTCTTTTCACTTTTAAATGGCTTCCTCTGAGAAAAAAAAATAACTTTTTTTAAGCACGAAATTGCAAAATATTTCATATTCATGATTCAGACTAAAAAGTTAAACCTTTTCGAGTGAACAAAATGTTTTGAACTTCTAATGCTCAGCAGCCTTTCTTATAACAGCTGCTTGGCCAATAGAGGCTGAAAACTTGGCATGTTTTGAAAAAGGGGGTTACACATATGCAATATTTTTGCAATTTTGTGTTTTAATAATGTTGAACTTCATCACTTGCAAAAACTAAGGAAATTAAACATTTTATTTGGCAATACAAAATCAATATGTATAATTCTAGCAAAATAGATTCAAAAAGTACTCTTGGCAAAACTGCGAAAGCAACTAGGCCACAGTGCAAAAACAAAATTACCATTAGTTGGAGCTTATATAAATATTAAACAAAATTTTGAGTTAATAAAAAAAGTAATCTTGAGATATATATATATATATATAAATATATATATATATATATATATATATATATATATATATCAAAAATTACAAACATTAAACTGTTAAAAATTCAGGGAAATGTCATAAAGTCTAAATTAGAAATTGGTTGGCTGAGACTGAAGTTTATTTACCAATCTTGATTTTTGGTTAATTGATGACAGTTGATATTCTCAACATGCTTACATTTTCTTTAACTTTGGTTAATCACAGAGAGGCAAAGAGTTTTATAACTCCAAAAGCTCCAACTATTAGAAACTTGATTTGCATATATCAGAAGTCAGCAAGGCAATTATCTCCATCACTTCAAAGAGCTGTATTAAAAATAACTCTAAATAATTTATTTTTTTGTCTTTTCGATTGAAAAATAAACATTCTCCATTTGGTGAGTAAAAAGTTTTAAAAAATAGTAGTTAGAAAAAAAATTCGGATTGATCCAGAAAAATACGTTTGTATTCTTGCTCAATATGATTTGTTTTGTGCACTTCTCTGAAAACAAGAAGAAATATCGTAACCTGAAAGCCGATGCTAAAAGATTGCTGAAAAAGTGAAGGTTAACCATTAAAGTACGTTTTACATGTGGCATCGAAAAACAGATAAAAATTTGTCAAAATTACAAAGCATTCAACATATAAAAGTCAAATAAGTTTGATTTTAACATTTAAGTTGGAAACTTAGTCCTTGAATAATGAAATACGTAATAATTTTCAAAATAGCGTTTTTTTAACTTATTTTTTCTATATATTTTTTTCCATGTGATTGTGACAAAAACAATTATTAAGTTAGCTGAATCAGTCCCTAGTAAGCTATAAAGGTCTGCTGTCCATTGGTTAGAAATTGAAAATTGGAATTTTCAGTTCTACTCTTTTTTTCCTAGTCTTGAAATCTTTCTTCGAACGAATTTTGGAACATTTTTATTTGGTATGTAGTTTAAAATATTATCAGGAAAACCTTTTACTTTTACTTCACCCCTCTGAGTTAAAGAGAAACTGTCTATTTTTTTTCTTTTTCTCTTTTCATTTTTAACGCAGAAATTACATGCACTCGCGGGCCGCACATCGCGACGCGGCAGGCCGCATTTGGCCCACGGGCCGCAGGTTGTGCATCCCTATTAAATTTTAGGACCATTCTTTAAATTTTAGGATAACTCCTAGCTTTGCTTATCAGACAACAATGATATCTGTCTCCTACAATATGCAAGTATGCCGCCGGCAGAGGGCCGTGTATGTACAAAGGACTATAAAGAACTATAAAATTTTTACTCGTAGTTCAGATCAGTTAGTTGATCAGTTGGTGAAACATTCGTCCAGTTAACAACGGCAAGCGTCATATCTGTTTCTTTCGAGCGAAGCACTCTACAATAGTATTGTAGAGTGAGTGAGTAAGTCAAATTAAAACTAATTGCATTTGTAGAAAGATCATTTTATATTAAATCAAATATATGCATGCAGAGTTACAAAAATTAAATTGAACCAGCTTCGTTCGAAAGAAACAGATATGATGCTTGCCGTTGTTAACTGGACGAATGTTTCACCAACTGATCAACTAACTGATCTGAACTACGAGTGAAAATTTTATAGTTCTTTATAGTCCTTTGTACATACATGGCCCTCTGCCGGCGGCATACTTGCATATTGTAGGAAACATATCATTGTTGTCTGATAAGCAAAGCTAGGAGTTATCCTAAAATTTAAAGAATGGTCCTAAATTTTTTTATTATTTTACTTGGTACTTGTGCAGAAAAAGAAATTCGACCTAAAAATCAAACTTCGTGATGCTTATATTCTACCATAAAATGAAGTTGATAATCCCCCATTTATTTTCTTTAAAAACTAAAAGAAAACCATTATTGCATGGTTTTTTTTTTCCTGGAGGGGAGGATGCAGTGAACTGAAACATATGCTCAAAATAAGACTTTGTTTTATCTGTACTTTACTACTATTGCAGTCATAAAAAAAAAATAAAGAAAGAAAATAAAACCTGCTTCCATGGCAGGTATTGACAAAAAATAAGTTGAGGGAAGGGAATATAGGGCTGACACTAGGGATTTCAAGTTGTTAACCAGAAAGTTAGCCGAATTTCAAAAAGCTCATCTTAAATTTGAAAGCTTTAGTCGAAGTTAAAATTCAACACATTTTTTTTACTCCCCCCCCCCCTCCCTTGAAAAAAAAAGAAAAATATATCTGCTAGAAAGGTCCTCCTCTGGAAAATTGAGCCATGACCTTGACAGTATTACCTCTTTTGAGGGTAATGGTGATGAATTTTTAGCTGTAAATTGGGTTGGGTTACTTTCATGTAGTACTTCAACTCAATCCGCTTGAATAACGCATTTTATTTTGACTGAATTGGCCAAAAAAAGGGAAGCATTGTCATGGTTTTCACTCTACGTACCAAAGGAGCACTTCATTCCCTTCCTTTCTCAAATTGTAGTTCCGTATGGGGGGGGGGGGATCTTAACAATTTTTTTTTCAGCTATTAAAGTTTTAAAAGAACTGAAAGTTTTTTAATGAACTGCTAAAGGGCTGAAAGATTTTTAAGTAAGAACGAGAAGAATTAGTTTTATTTAAAAAAAATAGATTTTAAAATATGCAACTGTTTAAAGTTAGTACCTGGGGACCGAGCCCACTCGGTTAAAAAAAAAAAAAGAGGTTTGCAAACTCGTGGTTTTTTCTAAAATGCGAAGTACGTATTTAGATAAACTTAAAAAGCATTTTTTGCCTTTGGTTGCAATTACGCATTTCAAACAGCCGTAATTTGTTTTAAAAAACACAACCTTATTTAATCCATGCTCACCGTAAAATCACACCCAATTTCATTTCATTTGGCGCCGAATGCGCGGGAGGGGTTGATGAGAATGGATGCAGAGTCCCTGTTCTCCAGTACGCATTTGGTTACAGTTGGTTTTGACTTTCACTTCACTTCACACTCCAAGGTTCCCCCCCCGTACATACCACAACTCGCGGTTTAACCGGGATGGGGCCCCGAAGAGCGCTCTGTTCATTTTTTAACCAGGCCCAAGGGCCGAGCAAGCCCTTAGCCCAGCATCCCACAGAGGTATCGTTTCACTTGGAGGATTTTGTGACCACGAACATTTTTAACGTCCCCTAGCCACCATTAATGAAGACGGTGGATCTTTGATCTTCTCGGCTCCCTCTATATGATCGGCCCGGAACCCTCCGGTTACGAGTCCGACGACTTACCGATCGGACTACCGCGGCCCACACCCAATTCTAACTTTATTTTGATTGATCTCTTTTAAATGTCAAAAACAATAATAATTATCTAATAATCACGTGTTGCCACAACTCGTTTGCCAAATACCATAAAAATTTAAATTTACGTTGATGTGATTTAGGCAGGGATTCAAGTGAAACAGCACTGCGATCGCTTCGAATTGCAATCGCTACTGGAAGTGAATTACATTAGCATCAACTTAAATTGGCATGACGTCACTACGGGTGGAGCCAATAAGAGCTCACAAGCACTCAGCGATATCCTCTTATTCGCCAAGTAGGCTGTGACGTTTTATCTAGCTCGTTTTTCATAGGCAAACGTCACGATGACGTCACGATGTTTTTATCAAGAAACGTTCTAATTTAATTCATTTCCAGTCGCGATTGTAATTTGCGATTGCCTGTTTCACTTGAATCCCTGCCTAAATATGAAATCTATTGTTATAATGAAACTTTTGAATAAGTGAAACAGCCTGTATAAGAGACTAAATCTAGTAAAGCCTTGCTTTAACATTTCAAAAACAATAACACTTTAACGTTGCCAAAAACCATAAAATTTAAACTCGCGCTGATGTGATTAAATATGAAATCCAATTGTTATAACAAAACGTGGTCGCCACGGAAACAGTAACAATCATGAAAGTAATCATAAAGAAAATGGCGAATTAAAAGCTTCTCAAACTTTCAATGAAGGCACAAAAAAAACAGGGTTTTTTGTGAAAACTCGCGTTTTTACAGAAAAAGCGCCGACGTAGATGAACTCAGAAACCAAAACTCTATCTGAATACAAAATTTTATCGAAATCGTTAGAGCCGTTTTCGAGATCCGAAAAATAAATAAATAAATAATAAATATATATACCAGGGGACCGAGCCCACTCGGTTAGAAAAAAAACGAGGTTTGTAAACTCTTGTGTTTTTCTAAAATGCGAAGTACTTATTTAGATAAACTTGAAAAGCATTTTTAAGCCTTTGGTTGCAATTACGCATTTAAAACAGCCGAAATTTGTTTTAAAAAACACAACTTTATTTAATCCATACTCACCGTAAAATCACACCCAATTTCATTTCATTTGGCGCCGAAGGCGCGGGAGGGGTTGATGAGAATGGATTCGGAGTCCCTGTTCTCCAGTACGCATTTGGTTCCAGTTGGTTTTGACTTTCACTTCACTTCACACTCCAAGGTTCCTCCGTTCATACCACAACTCGTGGTTTAACCGGGATGGGGCCCTGAAGAGAAATCTGTTCATTTTTGAACCAGGCCCAAGGGCCGAGCAAACCCTTGGCCCAGCATCCCCCAGAGGTATCGTTTCACTGGGAGAATTTTACGACCACGAACCATTTTAACGTCCCCCAGCCACCATTAATGAAGATGGTGGATCTTCGATCGACTGGGATTCCTCTATATGATCGGCCCGGGACCCTCCGGTTACGAGTCCGACAACTTACCGATCGGACTACCGCCGCCCACACCCAATTCTAACTTTATTTTGATCGATCTCTTTTAAATTTAAAAAACAATGATAATTCTAACATGTTGCAAAAACTCGTTTGCCAAATACTATAAAAATTTAAATTTGCGCTGATGTTATTAAATATGAAATCCCTTGTTATAAAAAAACGTGGTTGCTATGAAACAGTAACAATAAGAGTAATCATAAAGAAAATGGCGAAAGAAAGCTCGTCAAACTTTTAATGAAAGCACGAAAAACGGGGCTTTTTGTGAAAACTCGCGTTTTTACAGAAAAAACGCCGATGTAGATGAACTCGAAAACCAAAACTTTATCTAAATACAAAATTTTATCAAAATCGTTAGAGCTGTTTTCGAGAACCGAAATATATATATACAAGAATTGCTCTTCTAAAGATATTAGATGTAATTTTTTTTCGAAACTTAATATTTTAAGATTGAGTTTCATATTTATTGAGTTTTTACCTGAAATATCTTACTAAACAAAACACTCTTGAGGAGGAAACAAAGTATTTTAAAACTAACTATAACACTTTTATACTCAATTTTGAAATCGCACTTGAAAAGTAAAAAGTAATCTGATTTTTATATAATGTAAGTGACCATAAAATTCAATTGATTTCGGTGGACAATAACCACTGCTTTTATTCCATGGCTTTTGAATGAATGAAATAGCCTGTTATCTAGTGAAGCCTTGCTTTAACATTTCAAAAACAGTAACAATTTAATGTTGCCAAATACCATAATTTGAACTTGCGCTGATGTGATTAAACATGAAATCCAATTATTATAACAAAACGTGGTCTCCACGGAAACAGCAACAATCAAAGTAATCATAAAGAAAATGGCGAAATAAAAGCTTTTCAAACTTTCAATGAAGGCACAAAGAAAACGGGGTTTTTTGGGAAAACTCGCGTTTTTACAGAAAATACGCCGACGTAGATGAACTCATAAACCAAAACTCTATCTAAATACCAAATTTTATCGAAATCGTTAGAGCCGTTTTCGAGATCCGAAAAATAAATATATATATATATATACAAGAATTGCTCGTTTAAAGATATTAGATTCATGAATTTAACAGTTTTTATTGTATTTTATTGTATTTATCCTTTCAATTTGAAGACAGAAGTTTAAGTTAACTTTTAATGGCTGAAAATCCACAAAATTCTAAAATCCGCACAGCCACTTTTCCCAAGTTATTACTGATAAAAAGACAAAGACCGTGCATAAAAATATTTACTATTTCTGTAATAAAATGTTTATTTGCTTATATAATAAAAGTAACCACTTCACAAATTTTCATGCCTTAATTTGCTTTTATGAAAGGTCTGATCTTAAGAGTAGACTTTTCATCAAAGCAATCATTTGTCTGAAAGCAAAACAGAGATGAAAAATTTCTACTTTCCGAATCATTCATTCTCAGTGAAGTCTTTTAGGCTAAAGAAATTTCAGATTAAATGTTTGATAGCTAAACATGCTCTGTACCGTATGACAGTACAGAGTTCGTACCCTCCGAGAAAACCTGGTGAACCTGAAAAAGTCGGGGAAATTGAACTGTCCTAAAAAATCATAGAAAAGTCAGGTTTTTTTTCTATGGTATCAAAGGGAACCTTTGGTGTTCACAATATTGGATGCCTTAGAAAATCCATGGAAAAGGGACCTTTGGATCTTTTAATGGATCTTTCTAACTAATATTAACAATCATACTCTTTATAACTAATATTACAGGCCTGAAATGTTTTTCTTATTTTAGCTGCTATTTACAAGTTTGTCCCAACTTTTCTTCTTTTCATTTTGAAATCCAATTGTATCCGATTTTTTAAGACAAAATTCATCTAATTTATTATTTTATAATCTATTCAATTGCGCTCTAATCTAATTTATTAAGTCATTCTATAGCTTGGGGATCAGCAATTTTATTTTTATCACTATTCTCAACCCGGATCATGTTTTATCTTCTGTAAATAGGACTTCCATGCATGACATTTCACTATGGCTCGTCGAAAATTTCAATCCATCTACTTTCATCGCAGATAATTCAAAATCAAGCCAACACCATTTGTAGAAACAACATTCACTTTTATCAGGCTTTGCTTTTATTTTCTGAGAGTCTTTGAAAATTGATATGGAAAGATGAGAACATTTGAAACGCTCAAAGAACTCAGAAATCAGGGCATCCAAATACTCTTGTTAAATTAGGCAAATGTCGGAAAGAGATGCAAGATACACAAATTCAAGATTTTTTTTTTTTTTACTCTTCTCATTGCTTTCTGAAAATATTTACCAAAATGTCTTTTATTGCAGTTGTTGAATATGCCAGTGGTTCCAAAAATACTTTGCTGAAAAAAAGTTTTCTTCAGCAGTTTCATATACTGTTGTCACCGCTTAATCGGGTAACAGATAAACGAATACCCTGCTTATACGAATAAAACATTCCGGAAACCATGCCATAGACGCAATGTTAAAGATCCCGCTTAAACGAATACCTCGCTTAACCTTTTGGAACCAGGCTGTTCATATAGAAATTTTTCTTTCGACCCAGGTAGTACAACAGTTGAACCACAGATTTCTTTTCCATTGAAAAGAGAAGGTAAAAACTCGTACCTGTCGTATGAAACCTTGAAAAAATCCCCGGCTTCAAAGGGTGCGGGTGAAAATTTCAACCCTGTCCTCTAAAGAAAAAAGACTTATGGTACAACATGTGTACCGCCCAGTTCCTAAAGGTGAATAGAATAATATTTCTTGGAACTGACTGTATTCATTTTAGTGGGGCCGACAGTCTATATTTTTTTCCTTTTGAATTTGTACTATCTTTTGACATCTTATTCAGAGTTTGTTTTTTTTTTTTCATTTCAAGCCGTTAGTACATATTGTTTCAAAATATAAACTAATATGAAGTAAAAATAGAAAGTTGTTAACTGTCGACTGCATCTCAGAATTTAATTGATCAAATAGTTCTATGTACTAGGACAAATTTGAACTTCATACAAAAATTATGTACGTTTAATGTGTTTAAATTGCGTATTAAAAATTGGTTTTGTTCATCATGTTAATTTCTTAATTTGTTTAGGGTAAAACGTTTTTTTTTCCCGTTCATAACATTTGTACTGTGAAGTTTTTTTATGCACTTTTTTTTATACTTCCTATCTTGTTGAGTAATATTCTTTAAAAATTGGCATATGTAAAATGATTGCTTCAGCAATAGTTAATATTTAAGAGTCCCATTTTTTCTTGAAAAAGTTAAATGTCCCTGTTAGAGCTACAATAAACCAATATTTGACAATCAAAACCTAAATAAGCCAATGTGTTTAAAGTACTATTTGTTTCAAATAAAATAATTGTATCATGTGTATAAAACTTCTCATATTTATTCTATGTTTTTCTGTAATTATAAGAGAATAATAGTATTATCAATAATAAATAAATAAGTTGCAGTAAGATAATTAGAAGTAAATAAATAAGTAAAAGTTCAAAATGTAAAACAGTGCAGTTTGTAAAACTGCCTGGATAAGACTATTCAGGAGACATTGAAATTATTGTATGATTTTTTTTTCTCAGTGTTAAAAAAATATATTGTTTTATTTATTTCTGGTGTTTATAAATAAATTTCAAATCTCATCACCTTCCCTAATTTCATTTATATTTCATATTTCAACTCCTTCAGAAATAATCAAATTTTCCTAATGTATTGTTCTCTAATTTCAAATTAAAAAACTAAACCGTTTTTTTATTATTGCTATTTTATTGAACATTTTTCTCTTTCACTTCTTTTTATACTAAAATTTTTATTTTAAGTTGATAAATGTCCTACAGAAGATGAACTTGTATGTTTTCATAACTTCAGCAGAACCCTATATTCACTAATTTATGAAAACAGGAGGTAGCCAAAAGAACCCGAGTTGGTGCTTCCTACTACAACTCATACAGCATCCTCAACAAATACTGTAGGTTGGACTCTGTATTTAATATGATTATTTAATGTCGTACAAAAATTACTGGAGGATAATGCCCCTATAAGTTCGCCTACTTTTTCCGTGCACAATGTGCTCCCTCTTTCTTCTAATTAATTATTATTATTATTATTATAATTGCCAATTCACACAAATGAAAGAAAATACTGTTTAACTTTCTGTCAAAGACTACCATTATTATCTAGCCTAATGTTAGAGATGTACCGAGTAGTACTTTAGCCTAGTACCGAGTTACTGAGTATTCGTTATGACACTAATTGGACCATAGTTTAGAATACAAAAATTTTGTTAATTAAAATATTTTCTTAGCATTTTTTTTTTCTAAGCATTGCTTAACTCAAAATAGTTGCCACATTTTACTTACAATTATAAACATGACTTAATTTTACATTATCACTGTTCCAAACACTTGAATTTGCTAAATAATAATTTAAGAAATTCACAGTCCAAGTTTTCAAATGATTCAAAATAAAATGGAATATGATTTAAAGGCTTTTTGTTATCAGTCTATAAATATTCATCTTAGAAATTGCATGAACTGCTCCTGGCTAAAGGTGAAGTTAGCACATTAATATGTGATCTAAAAAAGATAGTTAAACACAAATGCACAAACATTCATTAGTAACGTAGAAAGGACATAGGCCATAGCTAACTTCTACCCAGTATTGAAAGTGGAGCTTTTTTTTTTTATCTCACAGAAAAAAAAAAAACAGTTGTGTTTTATGAATAAAGCAATTGTAAATTTTTCACAAATTTCGTTCTCTGGAAAAATATTCAATTTTTACTACTACTCGGCATTGACCGAATACCTGATAAAAATTTAGAAAGGTACCAACTATTTACTGAGTACTTGGTTCATCACCACCTAATATGCGTAGTGTAATGCCATGTATAAGTTGAAAGTAACCTTTTTTTGTAACAAATAGATGTGTATTTCTTAGGGGAATTCTGCTATAGCCAGTTTTAAATTCCAAAAGTATAGAATAAACAATCCTGCATTTGAAATATCCAGTGTGTAGTATTGCTTTTACAATAAATCTACCCACATTGATAAATTCTCTTTTCAGTATAACACCAAATATTTCATAATATTCAAATGAACATAAATATTTTTGTTTTCCTCTTTATCTCTCAGTGTGTTACTTCCCTCCCTCCCCGCCAAAATAATGTATATACATCTAAAGTGCTCTAACTATACTCAGGTTGGTACTGATTTTGAAGAAAGATCTATTTGTCTTCTGTAAAAAATTGCTGTAGATAAATGACAAAGAGGTAATCTTTCTTTGAGTACAGACTCTTTTCTACCTCCACATATAGGCAGCTTTTCATCTATGCCTCCAAAGTCATTGGACACTGCCAATATGGCTTCTAAATAGAATCAACAACAATGGATAAAAAACAAGAGTAAATTGCTTGAAAATACTACAAGCAGCACAGTGTTAAGCCTCTTTTAGTTTTTGATGTTATTGTATCAGCTTACACTACTCACAGAGAAAAACTACTTGAAGATTATTAGGAATTTAATATTTCTGAAAATTTGGTATGTGCCACAGGTGAAATACTCTTGAAAAATGAAATAAAAACTATAATGTTGACTCAATTGGGGAAACCAAGCGAGTGATTATGGAAACTTATGGAAATTAAATGCTGACAGAATTCAACCTTATTTAGGAACCTATTTTTGAGTATTTTCATCTTTGACTAATATTTTGAAGAAAGAGAGCTTTGAATAGATTTTACATCAACCAAAAAAAATCAACAATTTTACTTTATTCCCTTTCTCAAGTTAAAGCCTCCATTATTGTAACATTTTTAAAAACACTATGTGAAGCACCAAGATGCAAAGAGGTGTAAGTGCCAAATAAATAAGTAAGTAAATAAATAAATTATAACAATAAAATTGGAGAATGGAATTTGAAGCCAAAATTTGAGTTTTATTTATTTGTTTGTTTTGAATTATAACAACCATATGTTCTTTGAAAAAGGCGGGGAAAAAGCAATCAATATCAAAAGAAAAAAGAAAAGAAAGGGGGGAAATAGTGGGTCGTATAGTTGTAGTTAGTTAATGAAGGGGCTCAAAAAAGCGATTATCCCTTAAATGGGAATAGTAGTGTAATTTAGTTTCTTTAAGAGAGGAATGGCCAGAAAAAGTTAAGTAACTATTTTGATCATTACTAAGACAAAAAAAAAGCAATCTTGTAAAACAAGACCGTATACGCTTTGCAATACTTTGAATACAAGCAAATACGCGTATGTCAGTGGTAGGGGTGCGACATTGAAGGTCAAACATCGATGTTTTAAGGCGTCGATGTTAAGAAATTAAGACATCGATGGTATTGATACATTGACCAAAAAACATCGATGTTTCCAAACATCGATTTTTTTTAAAAAATTGCTTACACATTTAACTGTACAGTTAATACAGTAACTCCTCAATACACTGCATCTCTTTATATCACTCAATTAGTTTTATCTTTTATTTTCTGAAAAACATCAACCGTATGATATCGATGTCAATTATAAAAAACTTTTTTTTACTGAGGTTGGTTCTGCAACTGTTGATCAACTGTCTAACTTTTATTTATCGCATAGTTTTGTGAATTTATTTTTCCTAAATGTAAAACATCATTATCGAAAAAAAATTTCAAGCACAAAATAACGATGTCTAAAAATTATTGACCGTAAATCATCGTTAGTAATTTAAAAAAAAAAAAATTCAATTCGATAGATATTGCGACTGTTCAAGATTAATATTATATATATATTTTTTTTTTTGCTTTTTGATGAAATGTAAAACTGACATCGAAAGAAAGAAAAAACATTGAACGCTAAACACCGATCATTAAAAGACATCGACCGTAAAACATCCATGGTAACTTCAAGAACGTCTTCAAACGAGACAAGATTAATTAACGATGTAACTTTTGGCCATGTTTTTTTTTCTTGCTGAAATATCGGCATAAAGAAATTATAAATTAAATAAAATTTTGAAAAAAAAAAGAAAAAAAACGGGGAAAGCAAATTAGAGATTTTTCAGAAACATCGAGAGCAAAACATCGATAACAATCACAGAAAATGTTTTCCAATGATATTAATACTGAAACTTCTGATTAAAGATGAAAACTTCTTAATACGTCTGCTTATCGCATAAATTTATCAAGCTCTCTTTGCTAGATTATAAACCTTCGGCATCGTAAAAACATGGAACACAAAACATCGATGTTTGAAAGACATCGACCCTTAAACATCGATGTTTTAGCAAAAACATCAATGTTTCCAAAACATCGACATCGATGTCGTAGCACTAGTTAGTAGGTAAATATTAAAACAAGTCTGGCCTTCTGTAAATGAGTTTTCATTGCAATGACATTCATGATGCAAAGAAGCCAACTTAAAGGCATTAAGCGATGCAAAGCGAAGTTTTATCGTCTTCATTTTATCTGCGGAAATGTATTTTAGCCTCTCTACCACCAACCACGTTTAGTTATTTTCCAACTCCAAGCAAAAGAAAATTGTATCATTTTTAAGAATTTTTTTTCAAACTTTTAATTTACATTTTTACAATTTTAACATTTGTACATTTACAATTGTGTTTACTTGCTTCAGATTAGTTTGCCTCCTCTCTTTCAAATTTGTTTTCGATTCCGAATTAACTATTCACTAGACAAGAACTAATTTTAAGTTAAAATTCTTCGCTCACCTCTTTTCCGCGCTTCATATTAAAATGAATGTTGCAGCTTAGAACACATAAATTTTTATTTTGTTATTATTATTATTCGTAGCTCACAAATGAAGGATTGCTAATATACATACATAAAAGACTATTTTTGTATGCGTATGTCCGGGGTAAACTTCAAAACTACTGGACCGATTTTAACCATTTTTTCACCGTAGATAGCTGCAGTAACAGGGAGCAGGATAAGCTATAATTTATTTCTAAAAAGCTTAGTTTAAAAAAGTTATTATGGAAAATAGTAAATTTCATATAGTTTCTCCATTAAATGATTAAATTTTCAGTCCATTGTTGCAAAAATTTGTTGCCTGGTAGCAACAATATTAATGGTGATCATAATGAAAATGTGAACCAAGGCTTCTCTGGAGTAAGCATGAAATTTATTGCTTTCTTAGGATTTTTAGATTCATCTGTGCCAATAATCGCTAACGAGACTAAATAAAAAGATAATTGATTTTGGCAACAGTTAGAGAACAGAAAATGTTTATAGTCAAAAAATTTCTAAATTAGGTACATAAGATGTTTTCATTAATGTAGTCACAAGGACATAAACCAATGATGGAACTTATTTTACGTGCAATGTTTGGAAATACTTGACTCCAGTGCGATTGATTTTACAGGGTGCGACAAAAAAACTTGCTGATTTTAATTGGATGCTAATTAGCAAGGAGTGGTCAGAAAAGAGTGGGAAGAGTCTCATTTTAAAGAGAGGATCCTGAAGTTTTGTTAACTCATAGTTTAGTTGTCGCCATGCGTTGGACAAAGGAGCAACGAGCGTTCGCCGCCGAATCTTACTTTTCAAATAATCTTTCGGTGGTCGCCACTCAACGTGCCTTCCGAACTCGGTTCAAAATCCAGCCCGTTGTTCCCATTCCTGGCTGGGAATCGACTGTTTTGTGGGTGAAAACATTCAGGGAAATTGAGAGTGTGGCAAACAGAGGCCCAGGAGGTCAACGGATTTCCAGAACCCTAGAAAACGTCGAAAAAGTGAGGGAGTCGCTTTTGCGCTCTCCCAGGCGTTCGGCGCGTAAGCACGCTGCTGCTTTGGGGATTTTTGAATGAACACTGAGACGAATTCTTCACAACGAACTCCAGTTTCATCCCTACTAACTTGCTGTGGTTCACCAGTTGAGTGATAACGTCTCCTTGAAAGGTGACGTACCGTGGCCGGCCCCGCTCTTCCGATTTGACACTCTGTGACTATTTTTTATGGGAGTATCTCAAATCGATCGTTTACAACGACAAGCCCCGGACCCTGCAACGCCTGGAGAACAACATCCGGCTTGCTATTACCAACATCCCATCAGTCGATATGCTCGAAAGAGTGCAACAAATCTAGGGTACATGAGTGCATCATTAACAGGGGCCGTCATTCTTCCCGATGTAGTTTTTAAATCTAACTAATATAAAAATTCAGAATGGGTACCATATCTTATAAAAAGTAGTAAACTGATACATGATGTACTTTCCCTTAGTTGATTTTTCAAGTCCGCAAGTTTCTCCGCCGCACCCTGTACCAAGCTTATAACATTTCCGATTTACCTAAACATTATTTGTAGCTTGCATTTGTATTTAAGGTGTGTAATACAGTTTTTTAGTTTGTCCAGTCAGAAAAAATATCCATTGTTTGCAGAAGTAGCCATTGTGTGTATAGATATGCACTTTAATGTTGAAAAAATCATGAACGAGTGTCACTAAAACACCATACCCGGCCGAAACCCGTGCAGGGCCGGGTACCCGGCTAGTTCTATATACGTGCAAACCATGGGAGAAATGGAAGCTAAAGTGCAGAAAATTTTGAAATAACTTTAAAAGATCGTTAACTGAGCTCGAAATATTCCTCAAAAATGAATATATTCCTGAAATTCGAGATATGGGGAGTCGAATCTTAATACTGTTTAGAAACAGATTTATTTGGTTGTTTTTTGGCATAATTTTGATAATTCATTCAAATTTCAAGGTATATGTCTAATTTGCCCGATATAAGTCAGACTGCATTTGCAATTTATTTTACAAACTCCGCAACAATTGAGAGAATCAATAGAATCATTAAAACGAGAATGACCTCATGGAATTGGGAGATTTTAGCAGTCTTGAACGCCTGACTACTTACAGATGTAAACAATGTCAAAACAACCAAATTTTTAGTGATCCTAGAGTTGTGGCAATTGGTAGACTATCTACTTACTTTGCTTGATTCCATTTCTGAAAAAAAGTTCCAAAAATCTCAAACTATAGCTCTTAGCTGAACTTTCATGAATAAGAATTTGGTTGTTTTGCTATTTATTCCCTTAGAGGAAAGGGTTGCGACAACTCTGCCAAAGTGAGTGCGAAATTTTTGTTGAATACCAATCAGAAACAAATGCGCAAAAGATTTTCTCAGCTATGTTTGAACCGATTTTAATGAACCAGAGCGATTTTTTAAAAGAGAAATCGCATCTGTTGGAAAGGTTATAGTCATTGTGTTTGGATATGCAAAAGGTATCCTTTTAATCAGCTACCTTGAAAAAAGGCAGAACAATTCCATGCTAATATTGCTCCAATCTTCTTTATCAGCTAGATGCTGAAATTCACTAGAAGAGGCTTGCATTGTAAGAAAAATTCAAGAACTTTCACCTGGAAAATAAGAGGCAGCTAGTGTGCCTAATTAATTTCGGTCAGTACCACATCTGGCAGAAAAAGTCCGTAACCCTATAGAAATTAATCTGGAATCTTTCTGAACAATTCAGAAACCTTGAAAAATACTAAAATATGTTTACAGTCGAACCTCCATATATCGAAGTAGCAAATTGTCGGAAAAAAATTCGATATATAGAAATTTCGATATATAGAAAGGACCTCAGTTTTTTGAAAATTACTCCGGAAACATTGAAATTAAAGCAAAATTTCACACATGAAACTTCATTACTAATATATACGCTAATCATATTTGATGAAAGTTAAGAATTAAAAATGAAATGTCTTTCTTTTTCATACCACTATCTACGTCCTTTAACAAATCCACTTTATATGCAACACTAAGGCATTTTCTTTTTGACATTGTAAATCGAGAGGGAAAACAAAATCAAATTGAATTGGCACAGCACTAGTTAAAACAATTTTCGCTGAAACTAACCATGGAGATCGAGAGAGAAATCACCACCAAACAAAAGGGGTAGATAGAAACTGGTTTTGCTACAGGACAGGTTGCATCCAAAATTCGAAAACGACGGGGGAGGGGATAATCCGGGAATTCCAGAATGGACAAACAACGTGTTTGTCCACTCCAGGGGTCCACACTTTATCTACAGCTGACAGTGGGGTTTGCAGTGACCTTTTCTGACCTTCCCTTTTCTCCTGATTTTCATCTTTCGTGAGGTAAATTGTCTAAAAGCGGAATAAAATCTCCAATTACGCCTCCAAAAAAAATTCGATATATGGAGATTTTTTCGATATATAGAAACAGTTTTTCTATGTAATGAACATGTGAATTTGCTAGAAGTTCGATATATGGAAAATTTCGATATATGGAAGTTCGATATATGGAGGTTCGACTGTATAGTAATAGTTTGGCACGTTCCGAATTTACCAGGAAAGCCCCTGAAGCAAATAAGGCGAAAGTCAGGAAGAATTGCCAGAATACTGTATAACTAACTTGCTTGTAATTCTTGAAAACCTACAATGTCCAGAGACTGCATTTCGCCCTCGTCTGGGGATCAGTCAATCTGGAAGGATCGCAGCTGCTTTGAAAGCGAAATAACTGATAAAGAATTCAGGGATATTTTCACACTGCTAGCTAAAAGTGTTTTTCACGACAGCGAGAGGTCTGCATTCATGAAACTTATAGCGACTCAGAAAATTTCTCGCAAATATATTTGTTTTTCTCAGGAAACTAGTGGAAACTCATGAAATCGCGTACTGTTGCACTTCCAGTGTGTCGTGAAGAAGAAAAAAATCGTTCACTAGGATGACGCACAAGAAAAGAAATCGTCACACTTGTACTACACAAGGGGTGCGCTGGCAGTAAAGGAACTGCGGGATTTTTGATAATACAAATATCTTAGTAGTTGCCTTAAGTGTTAAAAAAAGTGCTTGGAGTGAGCAAGGTAACAATTCAAATATTTACTCCGTTAATTTGCCACGAAACAATCCAAAAAATATTTCACGATGGGTAATTTTCTAAATATTGCTGATTTTAATATCATTCAGTGAATTTTTCGCAAAATATCGCCAATAGCGCCAAGTTGAACTCAAATTCAAAAAATAATTTTTTCGCCAAATTTGTTGGCGACGTCAAACATTTCGCGACCAAAAGCTTGGCGACATATCGCGAAGTGGTCGCGCCAATTCATATCACTTGAGTCTGCATTGAAATTAACACTGATTTACCCCCAAAAAATGGTAAAACACCCCCTTGGGAACATTCGAATGCAACCGCAAGGGGAGGTGCACAACTAGACCATCCTCAGAGCCTACATACCACGCTAGAAGCTTCTACGGCATATAGTTTTTGAGTTATGCGACACACATACGCACATACATCCGCACATACGTACATACAGACGTCACGCGAAAACTCGTCGTAATTAACTCGGGGGCGGTTGAAAAGGATTTTTCGGCTGCTTATATGTTGGTAGGTACATATGCACGTGGTGACAGGTCGAAAAAACTACTGAACATTCATTCGGGGGTAAGCAGAATCAAAATTTAGACTCAAATTTGAGTGATTTTTTTTTTCCACGATCACAATACTTCCTTTACTTTGTAAAAGGAAGTAACGGGTGCGTTGGCAGTAAAGGAACTGCGGGATTTTTGATAATACGATTTACTGAGCCATCCCCCTAATTTCTCGCCACCCTCCAGATTTCCATCTGTTCTCAAGCTTGGAAAAAATTGTTTCAGGGGAGCATCGAATGGGGAAGTCCGAAGATGAATATATTCGCTCTTCCAGACTATCACTTCTGGGTGCGGGAAAACTGGTGTTGAAGAAACGCTGGACAATGTGTGTTGAATTCAAGGGGGATTATGTAGTGGAATAAATCGTTTTTAACAGGAAATCGCTGTCTTTCATTGCGAGGTCAAGAACTTTTCACATTAGCCTCGAGCATCAATTAGTAAAACTGTTCCGCACACTTAAAAAAATGAATCGTGAATCTAAATTCAAAATAGGAACATATGAATATTATAAAAAAATTAATTAGAAAGCTTGATTGTTAATAATTATGGCTCTCAATTTAATGCAAAAGAAAAAAAATCTGTGATGTTGAAAGCTGGGCGGCAATTTTTACTCTCCGAGGACAACAGAAAGCCTTTCAATGGCCCTGGGCACTGGATATTTGTCTCTACCTCTATGTGTTTAGAAATTATAATAATAACGTTTTAAAGAAATTGCAAAAGAATGTGTGTGGCGGTCCAGCGTCCATAAAACCCCATAGCGCTTACAGCCTTGAAATTTGGAAAAAAAATTAGTCCTAGCCCAGGGGATTTGCACCTCGGAACGGTTTTTTTTTTTTTTTTCAAATTTTGAATTAGTTTTTTTGTGCTTAATTTTTTAAGCAGGAATTGTACATAAAAGGGCCTATTGAAGGAATGAAAGATTTCCAGCACTCCCTAGAATTTTAAGAACTCGATAGAGCTTTTTTTTCTGCATCACTTTAAACTTATTTTCATTTTAATTTTTTCATTTCTCATTAATATTTTCATTTCTCAATTAATTCGAACTACAATTAAAACTTCCCATTTCAGTGAGAAGTCCTAAGCTGAACCGAATTCAAACTTAGAACTAAAGTGCAAAATGATACTAGAGACCATAAATTGAAAACTTTCAAATCCTCCACATCAGTCTGATTTCTGAACCAACAAAATTTCGTTCATTGCCCTTTAAAACCACTCCCTTTTTAAGGAAATGCATTAGCGTCACGTGCGGGGCAAGATGGCGACTTTTTCGTAGAACGGCCCCATTTTCAGAGCCTGATTACCGCAGGGGCACGCGGGGCACATGGCCCTCCTCTTAGCCCAAAATCCCCTTACTTTATCCAACACTTCCTAAAACTAAATGCCTATTGTATATTTTATCATAAATACTAAAAGCTAATGTGTATGTCGACGTGTATTTTTCTCTTAATAATTTGATAGCATTTTTTTTTAAAGTTCGATCTCTGCACAGAACTTTTATTTCATTCTGGTATTGCAAGAATTGTTCCACTCGTAACATGTAACCGATATGAGATTGGGAGGGGGGGGGGGGACCCTGAAATAGAAATGTGCCCCATGTCCAATGTCAGAATGATCGGTCTCTGCTCATTTTATGGTGATTTTTCCCTTCCATGTTCTCCCACGAAAGCCTTGCGTGGGGAACACAAAACCCAAGCCATTTTTCCGTTCTTATATTTCCACCCTGCTTTCGGTCATTAGTCGAGATTCCGCTATCTGCTTTCGACGCGGAATTTCTGGCCCCGAAAACTCATCAGGGCTTCGCCGTGACCCCTCAACCTTTCATCGGTCGGAAATAAAGACCCAATCAAGCGGTAGCGGGCTCATCCGACCATTGTGTCTGAAGTAGTTATAAATCACTTATGACATTGGCTTCGTGTGTTCTTCGATGCATCCTCATAATTCTGCTCTCTGTTGTGGTCTTATCTCTCTGGGATTTGATTTGGCTTGCTGTGGGTCCTGCATGTTGCTTCTGTCATGTGGTACGACGTTCCTAGAAAGTAGGATCGTAGTCTGAGGGAGAAGAAGCACTAACACTTCAAATTGAGGCGAAGTTTGCGCTCGTGTTTGCCAATTTTACATTGAAATTACGGTTAAATCGGTGCATTATATCAAATTTCAACTGCAGAATTGCTGTGGTCGTTGAGAGTTTTCGAAAATCTTGGCCCTACAGTTGTGTCGAAAGTTCCATTGAAACGTAAAAATTTCGCTAAAAATAAATGAGTTCGTCACAAGCACGAAAAGAAGAAAAAAGTCTTTCAAACTAAAATAATCCTGCCATTGTACACTACAAACTGTGAAAATCATTAATAGTGTCATCTATCTCTATATATAAAGATGACGGGCTCTGTTTGTTTGTTTGTATGTATGTTTGTAACCGATGGCCAGAAGCCCCACAGCACCTACCGACCCGAAACTTGTCACAAAAATTCAAATGTATCGCCGTGTAATGCATCTCGAAGGCCAAATTTTAAATTTCGAATTCGTTATTTTTAAATTAATTAACTAGTCTCATTTTTGGTGTATCCGCCATAATTGAGGGGGAAAACCTTCCCCCACCCCAAAACATTATATATCACTAGAAAGGTTTTTTTTTTTTTGAAAAAGAAAAGTTTTAGCACGTTTCTCTAGGTTAATTAGAACAGGAGACATTAATTAATTAAATTTTGTCAGTTTTCAATGCTTTTTTCTATACGCAAAACTCAAACACTAGGTCCATTTTCTGGACAAACTGCTCTTTCTTCAGTGGTTTAAATTTGCGTATAGAATTAAGCCTTGAAAATTGACTAAATCTCCTGTTACTTACTTAACTTAATGATTTTTTGATTTATTTCGTGCATTGTGATTTAAACTTCAACCTGACTTTTAGTGGAATTTAAAAGGGCGTGGAGCACATTTGAATAAAAGAATATAATAATTTTTCTTTGGAGGGTTGGAGTGAATTTAAATTTTTTCAGCGGACTTCCTTCCCATTTAAATGCACGGGCATCGCCGTGCGGGTACTGCTAGTAGTGTAATAATGAGAAACATTTCAATAAGTACCCATTGAAAGAGCATCTAAAATAAGTTTCTTGGCATAGTTTGGTCTGCCCAGAAACAGTAGCCCATCGTTATAACGCGCCTCATTATATCGTCATTCAGATATATCGCTCTTTTCTTGTGTCTCCCGAAATATCAAAGTTTATTTTTAAAAAAAATGTTTGAAACCATTTATGAAAACGTATGGTAAACCTCAGGAAAACTCTATTCTTTATTTTGTCAATGAATAAAACGAAGATTCTTCAATTCTTCTGAATTCCCTGGGAAAAACAGCTGCAATTCCTGTCACCCAAACGTGCAGCAAAATATTTCAGTTTAAGATGGTAACTATTATTCAACTTCGCAGAGATGGCCTATGACTCCTCCTTTTTTCAGGATTGTCCATTTTTAGGAAGGGGTGATACGCAGATGAAAATTGAGGAATGGGATTCACAATTGCGGCATTGGTTATAAAGCTTGAATACGTCACCTTGCTTACCTTTAATTGGTCTCCTAATTTGAGAAATTAGCCAAAGAGGAACCTATTTTAATTTTTGCACAAATGAGATAGATTTCTCATTGGATACAAGAAAGTAGGTGGGTCTTGGTTTTATATCTTTCCGCAGCCATTGGCCATTGACTGCAGCGCTTCCAACTGTTCATTTAAATTTAAAAACAAAATGGTAACATAAGGGTTGCAATAAAGAAAGCAAAGACTTGATTTCACTTCCTCGCCAAATGCAGGTGTGGCTCGAAGAATTATTTAATATTTCATAAAACTTATCACTTCGCCAAAATGTCGCTAAACTTGCAAATATGGCACACTGGAGTTTCTTCCTTCTCTACTAGAGATGAGCCGGGCTCGGCCCGAGCCCGAGCCCGAGACGGACTCGGGCCCTTTAACTTCAAGCAACTTTCGGGCTCGGGCGGGCTCGGGCTCGATCTCATATTAAGATAGTCCGTTTTTATACAAATACAACGTTCACGGAATAAAATATTGGGGTACTTAAAGAGCGTGAGAACAGTTTTTCTTAATGGCAACAATAATAATAATAATAATTCAAAAAGATAGCACCCACTTATAATATATTTGCGATTGCTATTACGATATACCATATGGCAGTGCATCCCAAGTGGAAATTAAAAATATATATTGATGTTTGATACACTCGGGCTCGGGCCGGGTCGGGCTCAAAACAAGACAATATCACTCGGGCTCGGGCGGGCTCGGATTAAAAATTCTCGGGCTTGTGCGGGCTCGGGCCTTCAAAAGTGAGCCCGAACTCATCTCTATTCTCTACCTATTTTAAGGAATAGACTCGTTTTCTCATTTGATTGACACCGGCCATCTCGTCGCGGTTGAATAATACTTCCCACCAGGGCCGTAAAAAAGAGAAGACTCGTGTTTAGACAAAAATAATAATAATAATAATAATTACATGAAAATAAACAACGGAAAATCTTTTAATGTAATTGATGAGGAGGTTTTGATTTCTGTCGTCCGTTTCCGAATACGTTTCGTGTGAAAATGAATTTAGTTGCGGTGACTCACTTTTTAAGATTATTCCTAATGAAAAGACGTATTCCAAAAGGAAAAATCAATTAACACACATACACATACTGTGGGTCCCGCTTAATCATGTAATGGATAAGCAAATACCTTGTTATACGAACAAAATCTTCTGAAACATAATACTTCCTAATGCCATAGAGGCAATGTTAAGGATCCCTGCTTAAACAAATACGATATGTCTATAGATTTTCATTCCATTCGTCATACATAATTTTTAAAGAGTTTTCTAAACTTTAGTTTTTAATTTTTACAAAGAACCTTCACTGTCGGAACTTTTGGAAGGATTTTTCACAAGTCAAAATTGATTTCATCGAATGAAAGAATACAAAGTTTGATCAAATTTTAAAAAAATAACGAGTCAAGTAAATATCTTTGTTATGTATATTCATTTATTTTATTTATATTTTTTTCCAGCGAAAATAAGTTGGTTATTGTCTCTAAATTTAAAATTTTAATCTGTATATCTTTTTACCAGAAAACCACCAATAAAAACTATCATTCTTTTTTTTTCTTCTTTTTAGCCTACTTTCCCGTTAAAAATAAAAGACGAAAAAAGTATTAAAAGTGGCTTAATGCATCTAAAAATATCGCCAAGTCCAAAAAATATCTCCAAGTTAAAAAAATATCGCCAAATCCGAAAAAAAGCCAAAAAGAAATAAAAAGGTAAAATGAATATCGAAAAATTAAAAATTTGAAAGTAGGGTATTGAGATGGGGAATTTGTGCGTCGGTCGGTCGGTCGGTCTGTCTGTCGCCCCCCTTCCCCCTAATAACTTTTGAATGAACATTCCGATTTGGACAAACTTTTTTTTGTTGGAAAGATCTCGGCGAGTACAGCTCATTCCCATATTTTATTTTTCGATTTGAACAATTTTTGGTTCAACTTTGAACCGTTCAAACAACCTGTCCCGCGATGCTAACTTTTGAGTAAACAGTCCGATTTGAACAAACTTTTTTTTGTTCGAAAGATCTTATCAAGGATACTTCATTACCGTATTTACATTTCCGATTTGAACAATTTTTCGTTCAACATTGAGAACCGCTCAAGCAAGCTGTCACCCCTAATAACTTTTGAGTGAACAGTACGATTTAAATAAACTTTTTTTTTTGTTCAAAGGATCTCAGCAAGGATACTTCATTACCGTATATAAATTTTCAATTTGAACATTTTTTCGCTCAACATTGAACCGTTCAAGCAACCTTTCCCCGCCCAATAACTTTTGAGTAAACTGTTCGAATGGAATAAACTTTTTTTTTGTTTGAAAGATCTCAGAGAGGCTCATTCCCATATTTCGCTTTTTGATTTGAACCATTTTTCGTTCAATATTGAACCGTTCAGAGAAAAAAAAAATTTAACATTAGCGTCTACGGGGAATTTAAGTTGAACATTGAATCCTGAACTTAAAGTCGGATATTCTTCAAACTAACTTTGTAAGAAAATGGTTTTGATAAATAATGTTTGTAAAGTACTTTTCTGAATAATCATCTGTGAGGTCTCTGATTCCGACTCCGACTCCGCAAACATGGCGGAAATGCAGGCTCAGAAAAAAGACTGACTGTGCAGACGATTTTTTGTTTATTTATTCGTTTGTTTTATTTTATTTATTATTATTTTTTTTTTGGAAGACGATTTTTTTTTGTAACAAAAATTCTTCATTCACGAGCGCATTTTATTCTTTATATTTAACAACTGGCAACGGATTAAAAATGAAATTCGAGATATTTTATTAAAGGACGAGTTTTTTTTTTTTTTTCTTTTTTCTTTCTTTCTTTGATAAAATGTGTTTTGATACTCTTTGTACTTTTATTTATTTATTTATTTATTAATTTTTGAAAACGATTGCGGATTTTTTCTACGGAAGAACTGTAACAGTTACATTCTTTAAAAGGTGCGACAAAACTTTATTTATTCGTTTATTTACTTTTTACGTGTCTATTTCCTCTGATGAGAGGGGTATGTTTTGCTTTTAGAAATCAGCTTTAAGTGCTAAAAAGGTATGTTTGACATAATTTTCAGTCTCAGATAATCAAGAGAATAATGATCAGATGCTAGAATGCCGATGTCGATGTACGGGAAAGTAGGCTCGTTTAGTTCTTGACAGAACTTCTTGTTGATAATATGTTCCCTGAAGTTGTCCCGGGTTGTATAATTTAATTAAGTTAGTCAGTTTAGTTATTTTTTATTTTGCATGAAGTGAACTTTGTAAATGAACTTATTTCTTGTTATTATAATGTGAATTTTACAACGTAAACTTCTAAATAAAATTTCAGAGTTTTTATAACGGCATTTATACTAGTATTTTAACTTGTTTTCCGTTTTTTTCTTTTATTTTAGCGTTCCCGAAACTGGGTGTGTAGTCCCAAACCTCTGGATACTCCTCTAGTTTTGAATAATCCATATGAAGTGGAGTATTACTCTGCAGGTAAAAACTTTTCTTTGTTTATCTCCTTCTTTCTTAAAGATTCATTTACTTAAAATGATACGGCAGAGTTAACTAATAACTTCGGGGTTTACTTTTAAATAACTAAACTAAGAGTTTTTTTTTTACTCTCAACCTTATAAATAATTTCTGCCATCAGGGAGTTCCATCCCATTTTAAAGCTATAAATATTAAGTTTTGTTGTTTTCCATCGAAATGATAGAAATCACGGACGTAAAGATCCAGCGAGCTTGAGAACCATTACCGAAAGTACGAAGAGCAACAGATCCTGGTTTTTGAGCGGGCTGGGTATATTTGGAGGAATTGATTTAGAATATTTTTCATTTTAAAGCAGAATTTTAAAGCTTCAAAATTTTTGTCATTTTTTTTTTTAGTATAACAATTTTTCAACACTATCTTTTGTCGACTTTGAACAGAGTAATATTTCTTAATTTTTAATAACTGTACAACACTTAACCCTTAGTTTGGCACATATCAAAAATTTAAAAATTTTGACAAAACTTTTTTATTTTAGTTTTTTTTGCGGTAAAATGCATACATATTATATAGTTAAAAAAAATTTCATGGAAAAAAATGAAAAGAAAATCGGTTTTATAAATTGTGTATCCTGTAGGCTACACTGCCAAAGTAGCAAATAAGAATACATAAAACGTGGCTCACTCAATCACAATATCAACTAATTTGGCACTGTTGTAGATTTTATAAACAACATGATAAGCAAATAATAAAAAAATAAAAGAAAACATACCTGTAATCGACGTGACGCCATGTTGTTTTGTTAGAACACACTGTAACACTTATAAACTTAATACTGAACGCGTTGCTTCGTAAATAGCCACAGCAAAGACAGATGTTGAAAAAGAAGGTTCGAATAAGGCTATATGTTGCCCCCTAGAGGGCGCCTAAATTCAAATTAAAAAATGTCGAAAGTGATGTATCCTGTAGGATACATTGCCAAACTAAGGGTTAAGGAATTTTTTGGCATTTGTATGCCAATTGAAACAGTAATGCTATTAAAATGTGTGTGGGGTTATTGAAAATAGAGAAATTGCTCTTCGAAATTGCCCAGACTAAAGTCCTCAAAATCTCTCATTGATGGAAGTTCAACATTTAAAAGAATGTGTGTGTGTGTGTGTGTTTTCCCCCATAAGATGTAAAATAATAAATCACTTCCATGTTATATATATGTCCCCGAACATCGCGCCAATACTGGGTCAAAGAAGTAAATGGCGGGCGAGAGGAATAGATGGGATGCCTCATCATCATCTGGCAACAAGAGAGGGTGCAGCAGAAGAAATTCAATCTCGGCGGCCTTTCACGCTGCGATGGATACGTGAGAGGGGGTGGGGGAACAACCCCGTTGACCACATTCCAAACCACTGCCCCCTCAATCAGTATATCATCCCGCTCGATGTACACAGATCGAGCCATGGCCGCTGTGTCGGGGGAGCTGATGCGTCCGGCATTTTGGTTCCAAAAGAAGTTGCGCGATATCGCTACTACACTGTAAAAAATGAATGTTTTTACAGTATAATACAAATGATTTTATTGTAATAAACTAAAAATTGCTTATTTTACAGTAATAAACTGTAAAATTGCTCATTTTACAGTTTATTACCGTCCATTTTACAGGTTTGAACTGGAGCCTCTGCTGCCAGTATTATTATACTGTTGTTTTTACAGATAAATTTTATGGCAATAAACTAAAATTGCTAACTCTACTACAAGAAACTAAAATTGCTAGTTTTGCAGTTTATTACTGTGAATTTTAGTTTTAAACTGGAACCTCGGCTGCCAGTATTATACTGCAAAACAGTTCGTTTTTTACAGTATGTGTACCAAAACGGCGTGGTGCCTAAGCTCCAGGTGCATTGCTTGATTAATGTTTGGCTGTTTCAGTCTACACAAGAACTAATGTTAAATTAAAAAAATATATATATAAATAAAATAATAATAATAAATGGGAAGAAATATGCTGAATTTTGAGAGTTTTAGCTGATTCAGTCTATCTTCAGCAGTTAAAGTCATAGAAACACGAAATCTAGCTAAAAACTCTTAATTTAAAAAAAAAAAAATGAATTTTTATATCTTGAATTCAAATTTTGTTTTTCACAATGTCGAATTGCGACTGGCGTGTGTGTGTGTGTCTGCTCGTTCGCCACCATGCAGGACATAAACACCACCAGGCCCTGCATGGTTTCGAAAGAGCAGGGGCCGGTGGACGCCCATGGAGGTAACGCAGCGGGACGCCCTGTTGCAAACTTCGAGTCCAATCTGAAAAAGGGACGAAACGACAACTGAGGTCCAAAAAGAAAAGAAATAACAATTTGTCATTGCTCAGAAAAAGAAATCAAAATTGTTTTTTCTGTTTATGAACTACGGTGCCACAAACAGACACACAGATACATCCACACGTCAAACTGATGGCCGAGTTGTGTCGTGTGTTAAAACGAAGATGTCATGGCTTGAGATTTAAAATAAGACAGGTCTGAAAATGCTTATAAACCATTTTCCGGTAAAATTTTATTTATTCAAAAAAAAAATTTTCTTTCCTAATTCACTCTAAGTGGAGTTTTACTCGACTCCTCGTCGGTTAATTTTACAACGGATCCTGCCGCCAGCATCTACAATGACGTATTTTCAAACATTTGAAACACGTCTGGCTCCAAAGCTTTCTGGGAGCCAAAATGTCCAATAGGTCGGCCTATCGATGGGCTCTTGATCGAGCTGCTTCCATACGGAACATTGGCTCTGCGTGTTTTCCGAGTTCAGTTCCTGTTGATTTCCACCCATTGGAGGACAAAATATGATAATTTTGAGGCCGATGAGGCTTGTGGAGGACGCCCTTCCGAAGAAGGATGGGTGCTTTTGCTGAGTACATAGAAGAAACGCGTATGTGTATTCGCGGTAGAACAGCTTGTGCAAATTGTTTGATGTCTTAGTTTGTTTATAAGCTGAAAATGACAATAAGCCAAAGAACAAAAGAATATGGATGAAATTAGAATCGCTTCTCAATTTTAAATTCGGTTGAAATTTATATGCTTTAGATACGAATATTTTAAGCATTAGTTCTTCTGCCAGTGCTATTTTGTTATTTATTGAAAAGCGAGCTTATTACCTATCGTTACCCGGGTGCTTATTAATGCCTTATTTCTAGTATATTATTAAAGAAATGAATCCTATCAACATGAGCGGGAAAATAATTGCACCACCCTCAGTAATTTTTAATTGCTTGTATTTTTCATTTATTAGGAGGGGGCTATAGTCTCCGGCTTACTATCGCGCGCCCGGAACTGCAAGCAGTTCCTTACGGAACTCTTCGCGGTTTGTAACTTTGCTTGCGTTCATCACATACAAATTGCATCGTCATAGTGCTGGAGGTGCGGGCTCAGCAGTATAATTCTAAACGATATATTCTATTGTTATGAGTATACTATGGTCATAGCATATTAATATTAACGTAATGGAGTGACTCGAAAACCTGAATAGTTTTTAAAGTCTGAGTAACTCTATAACGTGGATGATTTTCAAAGTTCCTTTATCCGCAATTCTTCGCTTGTTTCAGTTCCTCCTTGAAGTTAATTTTTTTTTGACTTAATCAACGATATAATTGCTATTATTAATTTTGTTTTTGGTATCGACTGAAAAGTTTGTCCCAACCAAGCAACTACTAACCCCGAAAGGTCTCTTATGACAGAAAGCCTTCTAATCACAACCAGCTGGCAATTAAATCAAAGTAAAAACTTCGATTTACAAAACACGTTCAACATGTTTTGTAAGTTAATACGTTCGACGCACTTGTCAAACAAATTTTTGTAAAGCACTTCCCCGCGACAAATTTTGAAACTGAAAATCATTACCGCAAAATATAAAATCTTTTGAATAAAAAGAAAAAGAAAAGAAAATTCGCTGCTGAGTATAATAATTCTTCGGAATTAACTCTAGCGCTAAACTTTTGAGATGACGAAGACTAAACACTGATCTCAAAGAAATATTTCTTCTTAACTAAAGGATTTGTGTAATGCAATCTCAAAAACAAAAACTATCTTTGTTATTTGCAATTTTGTCTTCATTAAATGTAAGCTCCTAAAAATATATACTTTCGGTTTTTGTTAAAAATTTGTTCTCTAACTTGAATGCAATCCCTCAAAATTGTTTTATCTCTTTTATAATTTTGACATATTGTAAAATGTCGTCTCTTAAAACTACTCAGTCTTGTTTTGATTTAAGATTCTCATTGCAGAGTGCGAAGCACTTAAAAATAGAAACTTACAATGTACCTAAAATTTTGTTTCGATCCGGAATGGAATCTCTTAATCGTGAATTATTGTTTTTTAATTAATTTTCTCTCTTTATGGAATACAATCTCTTAAAAATATTGCCTCTCGTTTTTATTCAAAATCCTTTTTATAAAATGCAATATCTCAAAAATACACTCTCACTTCTTGAGAACCCCTCTATTTGCATATACATTGACATACCATGCTTTTAACACTTCGATCCCTCTTCGACACTCGCTCCAACTGCTCCACCTTCCCTCTTGGAAATCCTTTGAAGCTTGACGTTCCTACGCAAATGGGCAAACAAATGGTTCAGGTCTTCTCAAAAGCCCGTATTCTGTCTTTTATGTCCCTTGCGCACCTTGTTCGAAAGGCGAGAGAACCTTCTGGGAATTTAATAACTCCTCCGCCCCTTTCAAAAGTTTTCACACAGAACCTTGTCCACCAGGCAACCCGGGATAATTATCGGGTTAGCGGTCGGAAGACCCGCGGCTTTTGTTTCGAACGAGATATTAGGAACTTTTGTCGAGCTTCTGCCAAGTTGGTGGCCCCCGTCTATTCTTCGGAGTGCTGTGAGGGTAGTGCTGAGGTTAGGTGGGGTTAAAATTGGAAGTGATGCCGCCTTGTTTATTGCCGGCTTCCTGGCTTTGAGTTAGGGGATGTTTTTGTTACTTGCTGACACAGATGGTGTTTTTAATTTACTTTTACAACCTGAGGGATTTCTCTGTGGCCTTGCATAAATGATAAAATGTAATGTTTGCCATTATTTTGCAGTGGCACTTGTTCCGTTTTTTTTTCGTCAATTGTATTTCAAAATTCGATATTGGACTTTGATAAACAAACTCATTCATTGTGCAACAAATATAAGTTGTCGTGCTTCCATGCCATACCAAGTTGGTGGCCCGTCTATATTCTTCGGGGTGCTGTGAGGGTAGTGCTGAGGTTAGGTGGGATTATAATTGAAAGTGATACCGCCTTGTTTATTGCCGGCTTCCTGGCTTTGAGTTATGGGATGTTTTTGTTACTTGCTGACACAGATGGTGTCTTTAATTTGCTCTTACAACCTGAGGGATTTCTCTGCGGCCTTGCATAAATGATAAAATGTAATGTTTGCCATTATTTTACGGTGGCACTTGTTCCGGTTTCTTTTTTTTTTTTTTTTTCTCTCTCTCTTTTTTGTTTTTTTTTTTCCCGCCAATTGTATTTCAAAATTCGATATAGGACTTTTGATAAACCAAGTCATTGTGTTACGACTATAAGTTGTCGTGCTTCCACGCCACACCAGGTTGGTGGCTCGTCTATATTCTTCGAGGTGCTGTGAGGGTGCAGTTGAGGTTATGTGGGGTTAAAATTGGAAGTGATGCCGCCTTGTTTATTGCTGCTGCCTTCCTAGCGTTGAGTTATGGGGTGTTTTTGTTATAGTCGTTGACAGTTGACACAGATGGTATCTTTAATTTGCTTTTACTCTCATGGATTTCTTCGTCACCTTGCATTAATGATAAAATGTAATGTTCGCCATTATTTCTTGATGCCTTTTGTTCCGATTTTTTTATTCGGTTCTTTTTCGCCAATTGAAATTATATTTCAGAATTCGGTTTTGCACTTTGTTATAATAAACTCATTTGTGCTATAAATATAAGTTGTCGTGCTTCCATGCCACAACAAGTTTGTGGCTCATATATTCTTCGAGGTGCTGAGGTTAGGTGTGGTTAAAATGGTTCTCGGGGAAGTGATGCAGACTTGTTTATTACCGGTTTCCTGGCTTTGAATTAAAGGATGTTTTTGTTACTCGCTGACACAGATGGTGTCATATATTTGCTTTTACAATTTTAGAGATTTCTAGGTGGACCTGCATAAATGTCAAAATGTAATGTTTGCCATTATTTCTTGATGCCGTTTGTTCCGATTCTTTGTTCTATTTTGCCTATTGAAATTGTGTTTCAAAATTCGGATATCGGATTATGATATCAGTTGTCGTACTTCGATTACACATGAAGTGCATATCCCATCTATTCTTCGATGTGCGGTTAGGGTAGTGTTAAGGTTAGATGGGGTTAAAATTTTACTTTGGGAAGTGATGCCTCGTTTATTGCCGGCTTCCTGGCTTTGAGTTACGGAGTGTTTTGTTGCTCGATGACACACAGATGATGTCTTTAATTTGTTTTTACAATTTCAGGGATTTCTTTGTGACCCTGCATAAATGACAAAATATAATGTTTGGGATTTTTTTTTTCTTCTGATTCCACTTGTTCTGCTTTTTTTTTCTTTTCTGCCAGTTGGTATAAAATTTCAAAATTTGATAACGAAGTTTCTATGCCACACCAAGTTGATGGCGCATCCATTCTTCGAGGTGCTAAGGTTAGGTGGGGTTAAAACTATTGTTGAAGTGATGCCGCCTTGTTTATTGCCGGTTTCCTACCTTTGAATAATGGGATGCTTTTATTATTCGCTGACACAAATGGTGTTTTTAATTTGCTTTTACATTCACAAAGGTGTTGTGGCAATAATAAAAAGTACTGTTTGGAAATGTTTCTTGGTGGCATTTGGTCCAATTTTTTGTTATATTTCACCAATTAAAATTATATTTCAAAATTTTATAAAGACTCTTTTCTAGCAGCATAATCTCATCGGCCGATGATCGGCCATTCATTGAAACTCGACGAAATCCTCATCGGCCGATAATCGAATCCGATGAGTTCTCATCGGGAATTGCTCCAGTATGTCTCATCGGCTAAACAGAATCCGAGCAGCAAAATCCGATGAGTTTTGCTCGAAATGAGATTTGGAGCAATTTACGCGCAGTGCAGTCCCGTGCCGATGAATTTAGGATCAATTTTGGATGCTCGGCTTGTTTTCATCGGGAAAGTTGATCGGAAGGATATCGCTTTCCGATGAAAAGTAGCTCATCGAAAACCGTTCTCGGATACTGATCGGAACGATGTCATCGTGCGTTACGGGATCAGTTTACGAGGAGTTCGATGATCCGCCGAGCAAAATCCGATGAGTTGATGCTACTTGGGTTATGATGAACTCAGTTGTGTTGTAACTGGAGGGTTAGTGTTCTTCCATGCTTCGCAAGTGGGTGGCCTTTCTATTCTTCGACGTGTTGATGTTCGGTGGCGCTAAAATTATTCAGGCAAGTGATGCCACCTTGTTTATTGTCGGCTTCCTATCTTAGTTTAACTTATCTACTTGTCTTTCATCTAAACATTAAAGTTTAATTTTTAGATGAAATTTTAAGAAAGTACTAAAAGTTTAAATAGTAATTTTTTCAGAAAAAAATTGATGAAAAGCATTTCTTGGAATGGTTTTTCAAAAAATTCGGAGGGAGTTTGAACCCTAAGTCAACATGGCCGATTATGTGCCAAGAGAATTGAGTGCTCTGGATTTTCCTCAAGGCCACCTAATCGGGTAGTATAGGAGACAACTTGTAGTAATTTCGTGTAAGAAAAACTAACTGCTTGCAACATTAACTAGTTTCGTCGGAAAATCAATTCTGCTGTTCAGAAAGTGACAAAAAATAAGACTGTCTACAAAGTCAAATAATTTTATTTGAAACCAACTATCTTTAGGGCTTCCTGGTTGCCATTACAAACTATACTGATCACAACATCGAAAAAACGACAAGCTTCAATGCGACATAGCAAACAGTTAAAAAGCAGGATAGTTAATTTGCATAAATGAAAAAGTCCAGAGCATCCTCTTGTGTTTAGGTAAAATTATACGGCTGGACATTTTCCATAGAAAGTGTGGAAGAAGCAACGTGCAAAGGTTGAGTTCCACACGTCCAAAATCGTTTGTAAAGTGTAAATTAAATACTGTTCGACTGTACCAAAAAAGCTTTCATTGGGAAAATAATAATATTATTAAAGTTTACCACGTTTCAAAATGGTAAATTTTTTCGACTCTAAGCTTTACGCTTTCGCGTTGCATATCTTCTACAAATATCTTTTTTAAAAAGTAATGTTTCTGATAATGAGTACATTTATTCATTTTAAATTATACATTTCGTGTTTGATAGCTTAATTTGCCGCGGAAAACAAACCGCCCATCCCCAAGCCTTTTTTTCTTCACTTCAAATCGGTCGGGATAGGGGTGCGTGCAGGAAAAACCCTCCATTGCAGGCGATGCCTGAATTGATGACGTCTGCCGATAAAGTACGATATTATTATTCATGATAGAGGGGTTACCGTTCTTTATTGAGCATTTCGGGATTTTTTTCCCCCCTTCGAAAATTTCTCTTATTCTTCCTCCTGTACTTCGTTTTATTTTACTTATTTTTCTTTCCTTCCAGACCGAGTGACTGCAAAATTACCTTTCAAAAACATCGTTCGTTTAAAAACATTGTTAATCTTTTCGAGAAAATACTTGCTCGAATGAATGTTCTCATGCAAATGTTCTCTGCCCTGGGCTCGGAACATGGGGGAAGGGATTCCAAGAAGGGAAGAAAAAAAAAGTTCGAAATGAAATTTTCTTCTTGATTTCTTTTTAATGTCATTTTTTATGGCAGCGTATTCTGACCAAAGTGCGGACGATAGCTTGGTTTTTGTTGCTCTTTTTTTTTTTTTTATTTATTTTCTTCATCTTATTTTAAGAAATTGGCGTTTTTGTTCCTTCGGTTTTTTCCCATTATTGTTGTTACATCATGTGGAATGCAAAGTTAATAAGTTTTAGATTAAGTTCTAGAATGTTTTCCGTGTTGCTTTTTTTCCCCTCCTTTTTCTTAACCGTGTACTTTCAATGCCTTATGAATGTTATGCAGTGTAATGTGCTTATTTTTTAGCTTCTTAACTACGAAGTTCCTTGTTGTTTATCACATGCAAATAGTTTGCGTGCACGAAATGTTGACATTTTCGGTTATTCTGAGTTCTTTTTATCCTTTTTGGAAAGCATGTCTCTATATTGTTTGGTGACCTAAACGAATTGGAACTTTTTAAAATTTCAAAAACTTATTTAGTGCGGTAAACTTTTTTCCCCCCATCTCGATACCTTCTATTTATTTTTGATTGCTTTTATCCTTTAATCAGTTTTTTCCTTACGAAATATTTCTATTTAATGAAGAAAGTTTATTCTTTTCTCTTATTCTTCCTTCTGTACTTCGTTCCTTGCTCGTGTATTTTGCCTTGGTGACGTAAAGCATTTTATTGGAGCTCCCGGCATTATTAGATTCTTCAGAATGTTGTCTGAATTTATGATGATTCTTTAAATGTTTGAGAAAATTTCACATTTTTAACCAGTTGACAATATTTAATTCACCAATTTTCTCTCTCTCTCTCTTTTTTTTTTTTTTTTTGTAAACACAAAAATCGCACCAAACGGATAGACTTAACTAACGTTCTAAGATTTCACATTACAAAAAATAAACTGTTGTTTTTATAGTATAATACTGAAAGCTAAGGTTTCAGTTTAAAACCGTAGAAGCGCATTGATAAACTGTAAAACTAGCTATTTTACAGTTTATTACTGTAAAAATAGCAATTTTACAGTGTATTACTGTAAAATTAGCAATTTTACAGTTTATTACCATAAAATTAGCTGTATTATTCTGTGAAAACCAGTATAATACTGGCAGCAGAGGCTTCAGTTTAAAACTGTAAAATGCACAGTAATAAACTGTAAAACTAGTAATGTTATAGTTCATTGCTGTAAATTAGCAATTTTACAGTGTAATACTGTGAACTAGCAATTTTACAGTTAATTACTGTAAAATTACTACAAAATTTGCTGTATTATACTGTAAAAACAACCTTTATTTTTTGTAGTGCAATCGCTCCACTATATAGAGCTCTATGAAGGCTATCTTACTCAGGCAAAGATTTTCCTTGTACCTTATGAGTGTTTTTAAGACCAAACCTTCATTATTGCATTAAATTTGAACGCTAGTATATTTAATTGATCAGTTGTCTAAAGCTTTACATTTCATTTCAGGAACACAGATCCATGAAGAAACCAACTGGATTGCCTTTCATTCAATCTATTCATACCTTGATTACCGCCTGAAAAAGAAGGTTTCGCCTAATTACTGAAAAAAGCTTTGGATTAAAGAGCTATTGTCGTGATATAATGCAACAGCAATTGCTCCATTGAAGTTTGCATGTAAATAATGAACCATTCCATTGGTTGCTACAGATGAAAAGTACGCATTATTCGTACGGATTACGTATTATTCTATCAACCATTTTCGCCGAAGTCAAAGCTCACCAAACGAAAATTAAAGTAAAATCTTACCGGAAAAAAAAAATCTTCATCCTAAACTTTTCCAAAATCAGTAGAGTAAGGGCCCTGTTCCACATCAGCGTAAAACGCGACCGAAACCGAAGGCAGAAACCGAAAATCCGGGTACTTTTCATAGGAACGCTATGTAATCCATTTTACGTTTCTGCTTAATTTTTCTGCTTTACGTTAACGTGGAGCAGGGCCTTAAATTTGGCGACTCCATCATTTTCTGTCAGTCTGTGGTAAAGCTTTGTTTTGTTGAAAATGGTTGCCGAAATAACTCTCGCAAAGATGTCTTCCTTTTTCGTACGGGTTATCAAGAAGTTAATATCATCTGCGACGGCATATGGTGCTTGATGGCTGAATGACCAATAAAACTTTTTTTTTCCCCGTTGAAGAACAGTTTTGTTTGTTTCCCAAATTAAGTGAATTTGAACCACTTCAGCTACTTAATTTCAAAATATGTGCTCACTTAGAAGTTTTTTAGTACCTTGAAAATGTTTGCTGTTCTGTTTGTTCATACAACAAAGAGATGGATTGTATGTGCTTATTAAATTATCTGTTTACATTATGTATGTATATGATGTGTATTAAGTCAACAAGAAATATTCAGTGAAGAAGATGAAGCATAGAAACGCTTTTCAATGATAAAACATATTCTAACTTAATGATGCTGAATTTCAGTAACGTAGCAAAATAATAAAATAAATAAAAATATTTAAAAGGACAAAAAATAATAAGGTATAGAAATTATTAGAATTCCTGAAACCTCCTTACACTTTCTACCGCGTACTAGATTTTTATATAAAAATTTGGGATGTGTTTTAAATAATTTTAGTTTTAAACTAATAGATAAATGGATCAATTAAAGTCTGGTTTTTTGTTTTAATTATTCTTTATTGAGTACAATGAAGTGCTTGTTTTAGTGCCAATTTTATTAACTGAAAACAAAAATAATTTAAGTTGAAAATTTGAAGTGTTACAAGCGGAAAAAGAATAACATTAGTTTGTACTGCGAACGATTGCATTAAAATTTTTCACCCACAAGAAAGAAAAAAAAAAGTTTGCAATTAGAACATGAAATATTTTTGAGTGAATAGATTGTCATAGTATTATTTTCAAAGTAGTTATTGCAGTGTTTGAGAATCATTTTTCATGGTAAGCGCTATTCACGCCATTATATTTTCAGCAACGGCTAAAGTTTCAGTTTTGTTTTTTGCTGTATCGCACACCGAGAATTAAATGAGCACTTTTAAAATTGGATGAATATTAAAAATGTACGCTTTTCATTCTCGGTGTATGATATGTTGAATTACGAATTCATATTTTGTTATTATTCTGAAAAAATGTTGAACGTTTTGGAAACCGATTCTGCTTGGATTAAAGGTTTTAATGACTCAATTTTAGTGCAGAAAAAAGGAAGGAAATCTTTTCTTGTGGACGTATTTAACCTTATAGGCTTACATATATGGGGGGAGGCGGGGAGGGGGGAGTAACAATAATTATAGTACGAAATAATTTTAACTGTTAGGCCACTGCATAAACCAACAGATGGCGCTACAAAGCTACTTTTCACAGATTTAAAAATGCTACTGATTTGTTTAAAATTCGTTATACAAGAGAAATATTCGAGATCGGAGAAACTTTTATTTTTTGTCAACAGATTGCGATGTTGTGGTGTTTTGTAGCCATATTTTTATAACAGCTTTCTCGTGCATGTTTTGATAATTGTGTTTTAAAAGGAGAAATAAAAATTTTTACTCTTTGTTTAAACTTGTTTCTGTTTGCATTGTTTCAACAATTATCAGTCGTGAAATTAACAATCTCAAATTACTAAGTAGAGCAAAATTTAATAATATAGTTTATAGTTTCGTACGCCCGTTTTGGCGCGTTGGGCATTTTAGGAGAAAACCATTGAACTCGCGACACTGTTACCGTTATCTCCATCTCTGTATACAAATATGTACATTTATTGTGCATGTACTTATACAGATACGCATACATGTTAGTATTTTTTGGTATCTTTAACTCACGACACTGTTAACGTTAACGACACTTCTGTATATAAGCACCGACAACTATTGCCATTGGCCCCGTTCACACGAAAGTTGAGTTCTGACGACTCAAAAAATACGTAATTGTTAAGTTTTCACTTCTGCCTGTATTCCCGGAGTGCCTCTGTTTTATTTATTTACTAGCGGTACCCGCACGGCTTCGCCCGTGGTATAAAATAAAAATTTCATTTGTAAAATAATTGATATAGCAGAAGAAATGCTCTATTTTAGTTGTAATTCAACTATAATTCCTTCAAAGTATGATATAAAAATCTGGTATGGACCTCACGCTACTTAATTTTATGTGTAAATTTCTTAGTAGATGCCTTAAGTGCTAAAATAGTGCTTGGAGTGAGCCAAGGTATATAGAGAGGAGAGGTAGGTCAGAGATTGTAAACAAACAGCGGGCGGTCTCCACGTGGAGGGAGCTATGACGTAGGTTGGTCCCCATTCGACTCGAAGCAGCTCATTGCGTACGTGATAATTTCTCTGTTAGACATGCATTTTTTAGTTTTCTGAACAAATGGTGCAACTTATGCGGGGTAAAAAATTGGTGATAGTCACAAGAAGGCACAAACATCATTATAGATTTTAAATGAAAACCCGTACCATTAATTTATATTTTAAAAAAGGAAGAAAGAAAATAATTCGTACTTGAAAATTTGGGATTAGGCACTCAAAAATTGTTTTATTTGTTTTCGCTTCCGGGAATGAGATGATTTTTTTTTTTTTTTTTTTTTTTTTCAGTGCATGAACTGTTCTTTTTATTCAAATACTTCATAATAAAAAATGTTCGAGCTCTTGAATAAGTCCGAAGGAGTTTCTTACTCAGGCTGTATAAAAATTTAAATTTCGTAACTCTTTCAAAATTTGATTTTTTGAAAAACATTGAATAGACCCAAAATTCCTTTCGCAATTTGGAGATTTTTTCCTAAATAAACTATATGCTTATCTCTAACGGTTTAGAAATTAGCTATTGGTCCACGATAGGAGTGGACACCCTGTATATTGAACTCTTAATCATGCAATATTATTCTTTAAATGCAACCCGTGCTTCGTTTATTAACAAAAACAAGTTAACTATTCGGCGGCCGAATAGCCGAATATTCGGTTTTCGGCCAAATCACTATTCGTTGCATCCCTAGTTTAAAGTTCATCCCTAGTAAAAATAACAATTTTGGCTTTGGTTTTTTTCCACGCATATCGATGAAACATATCTCAAAACTTTTAACCATTTCTATTTCTACCCAGTTCTTTGCTGGAACGAACAATCCCCCTCTAGAAAGTGTTTCAATCCAGCCATGTGACGTTGAAGAATTGGATTCTGATAAATTTAAATGTTTGTAACGTGCTGCTAAATATCCAGTAAAGTTGCTTACAGCTTCCAAATATTCTTCATTTTCAAAATTTACTATAGAAAAAACTTTGTCATGTACACCATTGCTATCATCAACGTTTTGTTTCTTATTTTTTTCAACATTTTGGGACAAGTCAAAGAAAAGTTTCGCACTTAAAATCTTAGCTTCATTTCCCACAGATATATTAGTATTTACCGGAGAAGGGAGTTTTGGCCTACACGTATTAATAGCATTTTAAACACGTTTTTAGATCTCTAACGCTCGGACTTGGGTCTCTAACGTAAGCATCATCTGCAAAATGTTTCATTGTCAAGTAAAAACTTTTGACGCCGGCAAATGTTCACCAATTGCTTTTGAAAATCATCGCTTTTCGGAAACCGATGGAACATCACATCTTTGGCTTTATTTCCATTTTTACAATTAGCTATAGCGCAAAATACCATTTTTTTTTTTAAGAGCAATGAATTTTAAAAGCGAATGAGAGATAACAAGTTTTCACTGGGAAGAACAAGATCGAAATGCAGGATTTTCTCTTTTCGCGCGACGAAAAAAAGGATGCTATTTAATTAAAAACACTCATATCCGATCCCGAGGAACCAGCAGAAGGGGACCAGCCTACGTCACAGTTCCCCGAACTCGTTAGGGGACAGGGTTGCCGCGGATCTCTGACCTACCTCTCCTTTCTATATACCCTTGGGAGTGAGCAAGATAACAGTTCAAACATTTATATCTCTAGTTTGCCGCGAAACAAGTGGATTTTTCGCAAAATATCGCCAATAGCGCCAAATTGAGTCCAAATATAAAAAGAAAGCAATTTTTTTTCGCCAACTTGGTGATATGTCGCCAAATTGGCGGCAAATGCTTGACGACCAAAAGCTTGGCGATATATTACCAAGTGGTCGGGCCAATTCATATCACTTTTGTCTGCATTGAAATGAACACTGATTTACTCCATAAAAGGGGTAAAACACCCCCTTGGAACATTCGAATGCAACCCCAAGGGAAGATGTACAAAAATAAGCCAAAAGAGAAAATAAGAACAATTTTGTTGCTCACAGAAACCAACAGAAATCTTACGAAAGTTTAAAAGAAGAAGAAAGTTTTATTTCCTAGCTTTAAAAACAAAACGAACGATGCAATAACGCAATTCATACGATATTTGGTTAATCTGTGCTTTAGGTACCCTTTTCTCGCTAAATGGGCGATAGGCGCGCCAAGCGTGGTAACCCTGGCTATTTTACGTAGTTTCTCTCGGAGCTTTCACTTCCGCAAGACACGCAAAAACGCGCCAAGTAATGTCCCAAAGCATTTTCACCCGGAAAAGACAGGGTTGCCAGAGAATTGAAACAAAAAAATACTACGCCTCCTCTAAAAAAAATATTACAAAGTAATACTGTTTCCAAACGTTGCCAAAATCAATGTTGCCAAAATGCAAAATCTATGAAAATGAAAAAAAAAAAAAAAAAATCCGCCTAATCTTTTAATTAAGTCATTAGTATATTGGAAACAGGGTTGCCGGAAAAATACTACTCATTATTTGGACCGAAAAAATATTACCGTAGTATCAAAAATACTACGTCTGGCGACGCTGGAAGAAGAACGAAACAAAAATAGGTATAAACACGTAACCATGGTAACAACATGAAAAGTTGATTTCCGTTGATAAAATAATTCTTTTCATCTTTCTTTTCAAACAAATTTTATTATCGAGCTGAACCATTTTAGAATCGTTTGGCTTGCTTTACTGAAGGTAAGCCTTGAATTTCGGGATTCTAAAAACAATTATTACAGCTCTCCTGATAATCGTAGAAACTTCGAAAAAACTTCATTTTGTGCAGAAAATTTCAAGCTTTCGAATGACATAAGACTTGAAAATGTGTATGAAATATTTCTTCCCTATTTTATCGAATTTCCGCTAAGAATTCGAATAGAAAAAGAACGAAATTGAATTTTCGAAAAATCGCTTCGAGGTGCAAAACTACATGCTACAAACTAATTTTGTGCCAAGTGGCGTGAAAATCGACCGAACGGTTTTGGCGCTACGCGCGTAACAGACAGACAGAAAGAGAGACAAACTTTCAGCTTTATTATTAGTAGAGATAGAGATTTTTTTGTCTGTTGAATATTTTTCTTCAGTCCTTTGGAATTCTTTGAAAGAAAATAAATCTTTTTTTGGCAGCTATTTTGCATGTACAGCATCTAATGTTACGGATCCACAATTAATACTTAAAATTGTAGTACCTTCTGCGTATGACGATATTGTTTGCGACTGATCGACCTATTTTTGATGGCATTCTTTTGAGATAAAATGGTTTCTGCAGAAACAAATTTGGCTATCCAGGTCTAATTTTCACTTTTACTGTTAGGCGTCCAAGAGTTATTCATGTATGCCACGAAACTCATTCCATGCCATCAACTCCGGCTAAACTGAGGTATGCCAGGCTCCTAATTCCCCGACGAGAGGCATGATCCATTTTCCAGCCAGCTCTGACGTCACCAGGGGAAGGCCCAAAAATTGCTTCTTTTTCGGGGCCCGCGGAAAGTGTTTCCAATTAAAGCGCTTAACAAGAGTAAGCTTTCGTGCAAATTGGACGAAACAAGTTCGGTACCTCGGCCAGAATTGGCGAACATCATTCAAAACCCACGGTCGGGGGCCTCACCGAACATTGTTTTAGCGAGGGAGGTGTGCGAGCAAGAGCCCTGACAGGTGGCTAATTAGTTATTTCGCACCGGGTCATTTATAATGGCCTGTCGGCGGATCCTAATGAATGGCCCTCCCCTTTCTGGGGCCCTTTTCATTACTTTGGCCCTCCATTTAGCATTTCCCCCACTTTGTGCTTGATGGCTGCGTGCGGTCCCGAGGTTTTAGCATGTTTGACTTGCTGTTCGATGCATTAAAGGGAATGGATTTCTATGTAGTGTGGGCTGAGGGGAAATTAGTAAACGATAAATTCTGTGAAGGGGGGGGGGAGGGGGAGCTCTTTGTGTTCGTTTCCTTTTTGACTGGTGGTGGTTGTAGGCTCCGATGTCTGCCGGCGAAATATGAATACATCGATAAGAAATGTTTTGCTCTTTTAGTTAAAACTTGGAAGGGAAATCACGAAAACGCATTAGTTTTGGTTTCGGTTTCTGTAATTGAGCTTTGGAGTGATGAAGACTGAATTTACGGGAAGTGAGGCATGTGGACCAAACAGTTACATGGGAAGGGACATATTCCAAGCGCTGTTGTTATTTGAAGTCCAGGTGTTTTCGATTTTCATTGCCCAAACAAGTATGGAAAGAGAGCAAGGATCTGTTTGTAGATATTTCTTACACCCACCTTTCATTTCTTTCATGTATCGATATAAGTCTATACATCAGATAGAATATGTGTGTTACTTTATATCCTTCTTTTATTTTTTATATTACGATACAATGCATACTATTGATATTATTTTCTCTCCCATTATTTTTATTATTCTTGCGCAAGTTTTCATTTCAATTTTATGTCCCTTTCTTTTCCAATAAGTAATCATTATTATTGATCTATCTACAAACATACAAACTAAACGGACATCTTATAAAATACGACGTTTGTGCGGTTGTGGTCCCCGCATCATGTTAAAAGTTACTAAAAGGTTTTGGAGCAAACAAAATCGGACTTTTTTATTTTTTTGAATGCCAAGTTAAACTTTTGTTTCAAGAGTGCACTTGAGAATTGAACATAACGTCAAACAAAAAAATTATTTTATCTGTTTAAAAAACGGTTTTCAATATTATGAATATAAAGCTGTGCTCTGGAAACTTTTAAAACTACCAATCATCTTCATTTGCTATAAAAAGAATGGTCAAAAAATGGTTTCTAAAAAGAAAAATGGAAACACCAAGGAACTGACAAAATACGCATAGAGTAAGGATGACAACAATTCTTGGTTTGAAATTTTCCTTCTTTTTATTTGTAGTTTTTTTTTCTTTCTTTTCTAGTTCACAGCATGTAATAAAATAAATTCGAATATATGTGTTTTATATACTTTCTGGCCCGTGAGAGTTATCTTAAAATGAGGTGCGGCCCTCGAGTAAAAAAAGGTTGGGCACCAAAGGTTTAGTGCATTGAAAATTTATTACATTAAGAATTAATTTCTATTAACCGCTATTACAATAATCGGACTCAGCTATAGTACTTATCTTAAGAATCTATTCGTCTTCCGCAGCAAATTAGTGCGAATGCTGAAAACTCACTAAGATTAAATTCAAACGAAACTACACACACACACATTACAGGCGTATCAGAACCGGCTAAACATAACCAAAATCATTTCCACAGATTGAAAAGCCATCCCCGAGAGCAGCAGGAACTCTCGAGCCTCTTAACATCCCCCAGACGTGCGAACCATCCTTTCATAACTCGATGGCAACATCACTCCAGTTGGCGACAAAAATTCCACCCTCTCCAAGTCTTACATAGTAGCAGAGTGCGGATTTTCCTATGCAACGCGTGACATTCGGACTGTAAAATGGATGTTTGCCCTGCGGCCAAGAGCCTCCCCCGCCTCTCACTCTCCACCCCGCCCCCTCCCGGTCCATTGAAATGATCTTTTATTTGAGAAGAGTTTCAGAAAGGTTGGAGTGGCCGCCAAGAGTTGTCAGCACAGGGCCTGGAAGTACTCGTTTTGTATGGGATGTGACGTGATAGGGCTGGGGTTGTTGAGGCGAGGGCTCTCTACTTGTTTCTCGCTTCGCGCTGATTGGTTTTGGGTCAGGGATATAACCGCGGATGAGCTTCGGGGATTAAGAAGTGTAATGAGGTTAGAGAGGGTGGAGAGAAAAGAGCAAAATGATGTCTGAAAATTTCTGTGTTCAAGAAAATCTAGTTTTTTACTGTCATTATTTGTTACTGCACTTTGTGAATTTATTGTTTTCTCTGCCTTGCATTCAATATTTAATAATTTACTATCTTATTACCTGGCGTTGCCCGGGTCATTTTAATGAATTGAAATAGGTGTGATTGAAAAATTGATAATTCATTGTTAATCGTAATATTTGTTGGAAAATACTCATATTTAGATGTGTTGAATTCTATCAATTTGTATGCTTAAAAGCTTATCTCTATTACTCTATCTTTTTTAAATTGAAGGAAATGGCCATTTTGAGACAAAAAACTTGAATGGATTTTCTAAAAATTTCGAAACCCCGCCTATGTGAATTCTAGTGCATCAAGGAACCTCTGTGCCAAGTTTGATGAAAATCCGACGAAAACTGGATTTGTATAAGGAACAAACATACAAACAAATATATATACATACATCCGTTTTGAAAAAAAATAGATTGTTTGCAATGTTTTATGTGTCTTTGCATTGTTTAATTCTCAAACATTCATTTATTCATTCTTTCCAATAAACTAAAGTAGGAATTTCCACCGCTATGGATGTAACAATTAAATTTTAAACATTTTTGTTTTTTATAATCAAAGAATCTGTACCAACATTTAGGATAGAATAAATAATATCGAATTGTACAAGAGAAATCGAACCATATTATAATTATTTGTGTTAAAAGTTTGGTTGTTACGTGGAAATAAATGCCCAGGAGACTCTACGGTCTTTGGCCAGTGGCGATGAAAGAGGCGAAACAAACAAATGCCTTAACTTCTAATTCGCAACTCCAACGATCTATAGTTGGCCACTGTCTATGAAAGGTAAAACAAACGCATGCCGTAACGCATAAAATGCTTCGAAGCTTAATGAATGACTGTAATTTTTGCTCGTATGAAGATTTTTGTTGTTCTTTATTTTTCTGAAATGAATTTGTTAAGCCTTGCGGATAATCTGGCCTATATAAAAGGCGATGAGAAATCAAGAAGCATTACTGAACGTTAGAAATTAATGCAAATCACGTAGTATCAATCTCATTCTTTTTGCGAGTCCTTTCCCCCCCTCAAATACTTTCTTTTATACAATCAAAATATTCTACGAACGATAACTTTAGAATTCATGCAGATGCCATTAAAAGTAATTGCTCGGAAAACTATTGTAGAAATTTTTTTTCAATAATACACTCTGTTAGTAAAATGCTGAAAATAAACTATTCTGTAAGAATTCTGTCTGTGAAAAGGTTTAATTATAAAATATTAAATATTTTAAACGGAAATTTTAATATTTTTGCCGATATTTTTAACGATAGAATTATTTTTCAAGTCAAAATCTTTAAAAACTGTACATCAACAACTAGAATTTTCTAGAATGCATTAAATTTTAACGAGAAGTTCTAAGCAAAATTTGATCGTTAATATGTATAATCGTATTGTAAAAAAAAAAAGAATTTTTTAAAGTAATGACACTCACTTTTTGCAAAAATCCAAATGGTTGTTACAAATCAATAAATCTTTGGTACAGAATCCACCATTAACCTAACTCGGAATTTCATCCATATTCTCAGCTAAGCAAAAAAAGAACATTCTACCGCTGCCACTCACTTGGAATGAAATGTTTTACCTTTAAATGGAGTTTCGTAAATCATCGCAAGGTAGCGTATTCGAGCTCTGGAGTTGCGAATCTGCTTTTCAGCTTAGCCAGGAATTCAAGTGAAACAGGCGATCGCAAATTACAATCGCTACTGGAAATGAATTACATTAGAACGTTTCTTGATAAAAACATCGTGACGTCAGCGTGACGTTTGCCTATGAAAAACGAGCTAGATAAAACGTCACAGCCTACTTGGTGAATAAGAGGAGATCGCTGACTGCTTGTGAGCTCTTATTGGCTCCACCCGTAGTGACGTCAGTTCCAAGTTAAGTTGCATTAGCAGTTATTTTGCGATCGCATCGAAGCGATTGCAATGTTGTTTCACTTGAATTCTTGCCTTAGTGAATGACAGTAACTTTTCAGTCTGTTAATGGCGTTTTAATACGCTTTTATTAGATTCACATGTGTGTTTGTTTGTTTGTGTGTATGTAACTCTGAATAAAAGATAAAATTCATGTTCTTTGCAAATATTAAAGTAATACATTCAATACTATTATTAATATTAAAGGCTAAACTACATTACATGTTGATGTATTATAAGTGCGTGTAAATTTAGGGGATATTCAATAATTTTGAAAATCAGAGGAAAATCAGTTACAGTATCATCAAATATAGTTTTCTTAACTCTAAAATCGTATTTTTTAGCTTTTATAAACTATAATTTGATTATTTCTTAACTATTCTTTTAAAATTACATTACAATACAACATGTCTGAAGCCTATATTTTACCACCAAAAAAAAAAAAAAAAAAAACGTGGTACGGAATGTTTTTCCTATCTAAGGCCGGGATTCAAGTGAAACACGGACTATCGCAACTCACCAATGCAATCGCTAATTCCCAAATTTGGATTCAAGTGAAACGTTACAATCGCTACGAGATGCTATTCTATCGTAATTCGACTTCCAGTAGCGATTGCAATGGTGTTTCACTTGAATTCGGCCCTAAGGCAGGAATTCAAGTGAAACACGGACGATCGCAACTCACCAATACAATCGCAAATTCCCAAATTTGGATTCAAGTGAAACGTTACAATCTCTACGAGACGCGATTCTATCGTAATTCGACTTCCAGTAGCTATTGCAATTCTGGTCTATTGCGATCGCCTCAAAGCGATTGCAATGGTGTTTCACTTGAATTCGGCCCTTAGTGTTTCTTTTTTTTAAGTCGGCGCAAGATAGCCTATTTAGGCAGGGATTCAAGTGAAACAGCACTGCGATCGCTTCGAATTGCAATCGCTACTGGAAGTGAATTACATTATCATCAACTTAACTTGGCATGACGTCACTACGGGTGGAGCCAATAAGAGCTCACAAGCACTCAGCGATCTCCTCTTATTCGCCAAGTAGGCTGTGACGTTTTATCTAGCTCGTTTTTCATAGGCAAACGTCACGCTGACGTCACGATGTTTTTATCAAGAAACGTTCTAATGTAATCCATTTCCAGTAGCGATTGTAATTTGCGATGGCCTGTTTCACTTGAATCCCTGCCTTAAGCTCAAGAATTGCTAATTTACTAATTGTCTGCTCTGTTCATTGTTTTTCAGAATGGCAACACTTTTTGAACTTAGACGTATTGAAATGTTTTGATGCAGTTTAGAATGTTCTTTTCCCTTCCATTGATGGCGGAAGATATTATTTTTAATTTATGATGTGAATATGCGGTTTTGTTCTCTCTTAATTTAAAAATTTGAGTTTATTTACTTTTGAGAAGAAAATCTTTTATTTTAAAATTCCGAAGAAGTGGAATGAACGAAACATTAATATTAGTAGACTTTGTAATTTTTATGGCTTCTTCTGGAACAGTTCGTGTTCTCTGTGCAAGTTAAAAAAAGGTAAATTGCAAGCTCTTATCTGATTTAAATTTAGTTTAAGTTTTTACTTCGGGAAAATAATGGTATGTAATGATGAGACTAGACATTAAAATAAATAAATGAATAGAAATAAAAGTTTTATTTATTTATTTACTTATTTATTTATTTAATTATTTATTTATTTAATTATTTAATTATTTATTTAATCATTTATTTATTTTTTAAGAAGTAAGAAGTGAACCAATGCGTTTGAAAAATAAATGTGGTGGTGCTTCTAATATTGCTTTGGTGTTCCGTCAGTGACTCTTGTAATTTTTCTAGTTAAGTAATAAAGAATTCTTTGCGATTAAACATTCCCTAAATATATAATTAGCGCAAGTAAAGTACTAATCGTTTAAAGACTTTATCGAGTTATGAAGATTTGTGTTTTCTTGTGTTCATTATTCACACATTATTCACTTCATAGATTTTGTGGATTAGCTGTTTTTTTTTTTACTTCCTGTTACGTAGTAAAGGAAGTATTGTGATCGCGAAAAAAAAAATCACTCAAATTTGAGTCTAAATTTTGATTTTGCTCACCCCCGAATGAATGTTCAGTAGTTTTTTCGACCTGTCAGCACGTGCATATGTACCTACCAACATATAAGCAGCCGAAAAATCCTTTTCAACCACCCCCGAGCTAATTACGACGAGTGTTCTCGTGACGTCTGTATGTAGGGGAGAGTGGTAATGAATGGGCCATGGTGATGAATGGGCCACTAACAAAATATGAAAAAGTATTTGCATGATTTTTTTTTTGATGCCATCAATAGATGTAGCTATTTGTTCTACTAAACTCATCCAATTTTCATTCGTTTGCACTGAGCCATTTTCAAACTAGAGTGGCATGGTCAAGAATCTGACTGAAAAGTAAGTTTTTCCCTTTTTAGTAAAACATTTCCTAGCTAAAATGTACCAAGTATTTCACTGCATACATATGTATAAGTTAGTCTTTCCATATCTATAAACTAATCTTAAGATGTATTTTGATGTTATTTAAATTCAATGTACTCAAAAAACCTAAATATATTCCAAAAGCATAGGTGGGGCTGAATGGGCCACTATGTCATGGTAATGAATGGGCCACCTAAATATTGTTTTTTCTTCCTTTTCTTTGGATTTTCACATTAATATGAAACACAACTGACTGTCATAGATAGATTAAGATTACTGTCGTCAAAATAGGTTTGCAGTAACTTCTAAATATAATTTGCAGATCTATATTATATTCCTACAGTACAATAGACCTCTGGTCGCAGTGTATGGCTTGAAAAAGCCCCCCTCTCTCCTTCATATTATATTCCTCACAGTACAATTTCATTTTCTTTCTTGGTAACTTAAGTTAGATACTTCTTATTCCCGATGTCTAGTAAATTTAAAAAAAAAAATTTGAACTTTGACAAGTTTGAAAATGAAGATGAAGTTTTTAAAAGTGATTTTTAATATTATTTTTGAAATACATAAATCTTGTTAAATCATAGCGTGTATTATCTGTTTTTTTTATATATATTTGATGTTATTTATATCTTACAATCTCATTATTTAGTCATTTTTCTGCTGCAATTGGTATGCATCAGTTTTATTTTAATTGCACCAGTTTTGATGTTTATATAATTTTAAATCAGTATGATTTAGTATCATCATGTCAAGTGCCACATTTATTTTGTCATATTCAGCAAATAAAAAATTAAATCCACATGTTTTCATTGAATTCATTTAGTGGCCCATTCATTACCTTCGATGGCCCATTCAGCCCCATAGGTGGGGTTGAATGGGCCAAATTTCAAAATTCTTGTTTTCTATTATATTTCATTATAGACTGGTGCTAATCCAACTTTTATGACTTTTTTAGATAGCCAGATAATTAAAGTAACTAAAACTCCAAGTTAGAGTTAAAACAAAGTGTTAGAAAAAATTACAAAAATTCAAAACCAAAAAGTGGCCCATTCATTACCACTCTCCCCTACGTATGTGCGGATGTATGTGCGGATGTGTGTGCGGATGTATGTGCGTATACGTCTCGCATAACTCAAAAACTATATGCCTTAGAAACTTCTAGCTTGGTATGTAGGCTCTGAGGATGGTCTAGTTGTGCACCTCACCTTGCGGTTGCATTCGAATGTTCCCAAGGGGCTGTTTTACCCCTTTTTGGGGGTAAATCAGTGTTAATTTCAATGCAGACTCAAGTGATATGAATTGGCGCGGCTACTTGGCGATATGTTGCCAAGCTTTTGGTCGCCAAGTGTTTGACGCCAACTTGACGACATATCGCCAAGTTGGCGACAAATTTGGCGAAAAAATTATTTTTTTGAATTTGGGTTTAACTTGGCGCTATTCGCGGTTTTTTGCGAAAAATTCACTGAATGATATTAAAATCAGCAATATTTAGAAAATTAACCATGGTAAAATATCTTTTGCATTGTTTCGTGGCAGATTAGGGGAGCAAATATTTGAATTGTTACCTTGCTCACTCCAAGCACTTTTTTTTTAACACTTAAGGCAACTACTAAGAAATTAACACGTAAAAGGAAGTAGTGTGGGATCCATACCAGATTTTTTTTCATAAACAATGTTTATATGTTCAAAGTAATCAGTTCGAGGTATATAAACAGTACAACAATTATGCTTATGAAGGTTTTTCGCTTTCTTAAGGAGCATCTTCTCCGGGAAAAAGACAGGGTTGCCAGAGAATTGGAACAAAAAAATACTACGCCTCCTCTAAAAAAAAAATTTACAAATACTACTGCTTCCAAACGTTGCCAAAATCAATGTTGCTGAAATGCGAAATCTGTGAAAATGAAAAAAAAAAAATCCGCCAAATCTTTTAATTAAGTCATTAGTATATTGGAAACAGGGTTGCCAGAAAAATACTACGCTCCTTATTTGGGCCGAAAAAATACTACCGTAGAATCAAAAATACTACTTCTGGCAACCCTGGAAAAAGTACGAAACAAAAATAAGTATGAACACGTAACCATAGTAACAGCATGAAAAGTTGATTTCCGTTGATAAAATAATTCATTTTATCTCTCTTTTCAAACAAATTTTATTCTAGAGCTCAACCATTTTAGAATCGTTTGGCTTGCTTTACTGAAGGTAAGCCTTGAATTCCGGGATTCTAAAAACAATTGCTACAGCTCTCCTGAGGATCGTAGAAACTTCGAAAAAACTTCATTTTGTGCAGAAAATTTGAAGCTTTCGAATGACATAAGACTTGAAAATGTGTATGAAATATTTCTTCCCTATTTTATCGATTTTCCGCTAAGAATTCGAATAGAAAAAGAACGAAATGGAATTTTCAAAAAATCGCTTCGAGGTGCAAAACTACATGCTACAAACTAATTTTGTGCCAAGTGGCATGAAAATCGACCGAACGGTTTTGGCGCTACGCGCGTAACAGACAGACAGAAAGAAAGAAAGACAGACCCACCTTCAGCTTTATTATTAGTAGAGATTTATTCGTCAGTGCCAGTTATTCACTTATAAGTAAAAAGAGGGGGAGCAGGGGGGCCCACAGGGGGGGATTATGGCGCAAGTTGCGGCGTAAAAATTTTTAGGAGGGATTTTTTAAAGCTAATAATTTAATTTATTTATTTATTTAAATTATTGATTTTTTTAAATTTAAGTTATGTACTGATTTGTTTTAAATAAAAATCATTCATTAATTAATATTTTTAATTTAAATTAGTTCTTTTATTTCTTCATTATTATTTTTATTAATTTATTTATTTTGTGTGCGTGTGAGTATGCTTGGAATGTCTGGAAAAGAAAAAAAGCGATTCTGTTTTACGCATAATTAGTATTTTTAGTAATTAATAATTAATGAAAAAAAATAATAGTTATAATTTAAAAAAATAAACAAATATTTTTAAAAAATAAATAAATAATATTTTTAAAGATAACTAAAATAAAAAAGAGAGGTAAAAATAAAAAATAAAAAGCACAATAGGGTAGTGAAACATTTGAGGGAGGGGGATTTGCGCCACTGAGCTTGGGGAGACAGGCACCCCTGGGGGGGGGGGGGGTTATTGTAGAAAAAGATGTATGACGTGATTATTTGGGCCATTCCACGGAAAACGGGTATTTTTCGCCGCATGTGACAACTCATATATTTTATTAAAAACAATTCTTTAAATGCATAACAAACTTTTTTTCGTTTAAGAAATTACTTGCAAATGAGTGATTTCTTAAACGAAACATTTTGCTCATTGCCTTTTTAAGAATTACTTATTAAATTAATAAACTGACACGTGCAGGATGAAATGGTGGAGTTTTATTGGTACATCCTGTCAAACGTAAGTAAAATACAAATATTCAACAATATTAGCAATTTGGGACAACTTTTCTTCTTCACGTAAATAATACCACTTTAAGGTTTCATTTCGTTGATTTTGTACATTTATTTCTTTTCTTGAAGCACATTTATATGTTCAAAATGATCAACGAAATATTTATACAGTAAAAAATTATAAGTTCGTATTTTACGATTAATTTAAACACAGAAATATGACTTTTTCTTTCTAGAAAATTTTACGAAAAAAGAATTTTGATTTACAAAAGCTAAAAAACAGACTGCTGATTGTAGCTTCACCGCAACAGCTCTGCTATAGTTTAAAAACGGCAGTGATAAAATTATATTTAATGCAGTTTTTAAGTCCTTAAATGTCATTAATTTTTCGTGACGTCTTTTAAAAATTAGGAAAAAAATGTACGAAAATCCTTGCTGTAAAAACACATATGAAAACTTTCCTTCTTTTCGGCAAGTTTTAAGGAAAAATAAAAGTTATTTTTGAAAGAAAAGGAAAATAGATAGAAAAAGTAGACTTCTGATTGTTGTTTCTCCTCAGCAATTCCATTATTGTTAAAAAACCACATTTAGAAAAGTCTATATAATCGAGATTTTAGCAATTCCTAAATTAAGTCCTTAAATGTCATGAATTTTTCGCAACTTCTCTTTAGAGCTGTAAAAAAATACACGAAAATCCTTGTTGTAAAAATACGTAGTAAAGGGCAATTCCACGAAAAGTGATCCTAACACACCAAATTTTTTTCCAGCCATAATACAAAAACAAACCTTATTTTTTGACAAAAAAAAATCTACTCTTTTCGATTCCAGCATCAATTTTAAGATAAAATTTTTCTTTTCTCATATTTTAGCCTTGTTTAATAACATTGCGACAAATTAAAAAAAAAAAATGCATTGTTAGTGAAAAAATGTAAGAAATTTTTTTTCACCTAATAATCGATTTTTTTCTGGAAAAACTATCAAATATCATGAACTCAGATCCTTTAGTATGATTATATCTCATATTTTTTGTAATAAAGTGTTTCCTAAGTTTTTAACCCCTCAAAATATGCAGGTTACTTTTTTTTGGTCACACACGTAAGGCAAAAGAAAGAAAAGTTTCCCCCCAAGGTCTAATTAGGGGACTAAAAGAAAAACTATCTCATATCATAAATTAACTTGATACATAACACCTGTAACCTGACTTACATCTTCATCCATTCGGCAGAAACGTTTTAACGAGGCTCTTTAAAAGCTGTCACACACGTAAGGCTTTTGAATGGTTTACCTTAACCCTTCACTGCACGGTGTGCCAGATCTGGCACAAACCAAATAAACCCTCATATATTCCAATGACTTTTTAAATGCAGTTAAACTGAGTTTTACGCCCCTTCTGGAACATTGCTATAACAGTTTAGTGTGATGTTTATGCACTAGTTAGTTGCACTAGTCTAGGTATTACAGTTCTTGCTTATGAAAAAAAGAGTGTCTGCATTTCCGTTAGAAGTGTGTTTAGTCATTATTTCCTTTGTTCTAAAAATGTTTTAATACACTTAGTGGCAAATTTGTTTGTACCACTTATGGCACAAAACACATTGTAGATTATTACACTTATCGGTATACAAAGCATATGCTATGTGCTTTGTGCCATATGTAGAACAAACAATTAAAACATCATTTTTGGTGCACATTTTTAAGATAAATTTTTTTTCTTCATTTTTCCTGAACTCAGAGTTATTAAAAGGTAGTATATGACTTTTTTCACGAAAATATAAAAAATCGTGCAGTGAAGGGTTAAGAGTCAGGTCTTTGTTTGAGAAACTTTCCCAGGAACCGATTCTTTTAATTTAAACTTTTTTGTTAATCTCCTCTGATTACATGTAACATGTTATATAAATAAATTTTAAAATAACCTATATATAATTCGTATACAAATGAGAATTAATTTCGTCTTCATTCTTTATTTTGTGAACACATCCTTTGCAATTTAATTATTTACTAGCGGCGTTGTCCAACAAAATCAGATCTGTCGTTTAGGGCAAAAAATCAAATATTAAACAAGTAGTTCCGTCCGGAACTGAACGAGCCTACTTTCCCGTTTGCCAATTTCAAATTTCAAATCTGGTAAAATATTCATCCGAAAGATAATGGGTACGTGGGGGGGGGGGGGGGGCAATTCGAAAAGTCAAACATGAGAATGAATTGTCCTCGCCGAGATCTTTCTAACAAAAAACGTTTGTTCAAATCTGACTGTTTAACTCAAAAGTAATTAGCGGGGGACCAGTTGTTTGAGCGGTTCAAAGTTGAACAAAAAAGTGCTCAAACTAAAATATTAAATGTGAGAATTATTTATCCTCGCCGAGATTATTAGAACAAAAAAAAAATGTTCAAATCGGACTGTTTACTTAAAAGTTGTTAACGGGGGACAGGTGGCTTGAACGGTTCAAAGTTGAACGAAAAATTGTTCAAATCTAAAAGTTAAATGTGAGAATGAGGTCTCCTCGCCGAGATCTTTCGAACAAAAAAAAGTTTGTTCAAATCGGACTGCTCACTCAAAAAATATTAGAAGAGGGGGGGGGGGGGGTAAAGGCATACAGACACATATATAATGCTGATAGCTATAATTATCAGTTGTGGAAGTTGAATTGACTTCAAAATGAAGACATGCTGCACGCGGTCACACACGTAAGGCTCTAGTGTCACACACGTAAGGCAAACTAAAAATAATTTACTGCTACTCTACGAAGTTTAGAAAAAAAAATATGTGGAATACTTACTTAGTACCCTTAGACACATGCACAAAAATCAGCGTTCATTTATCTTTTAAAACTTCACAGGAAATTACAAAATAATATGAGGTATAGCTTATTTTCAGATTTTCCGAGTCACACACGTAAGGCTGTATTTAAAATTTTATTAAAAAATTCAAAATTGTCCTATGAAAAAAATAACGCCGCATTACAACTTTTGCATATCTTCTGTTACTCCAACAGCAACCAGTAAGAAATATATTAAAAATATCGTCCTGGTTTTTAATGCTATTTGCAAAAAAATGGTGTCAAAAAGTCACACACGTAAGGCTGGAATGGCCCTAAAGCTTTTTTTTTTTTTCTCTTAAGCCATTTTTTTGAAGATGAATAACTGTTTTGAAAAAGGGGGAAGATTGAGAGAGAAAGAAAGCGAAAACGCTGCTAATGTGGGAGTTTCCTTCAGTCAAAAATACTACTTTTTGTTCCTGAAATTGATAGAATGATATAAAAAAATAACATGGCCCCGGAAAATACTTTAATTTTCCCAACAGTTTATTTTTTATTATTTTTTTTTTACCCTACCTTGAAAACCGGGCGTGGTTTTTGTGACGTCAGGTGGTGCACCTAACAGCTCTCTTTCCAATAATAACACCATTTTGCTTGACTTGAGTTGTCCAATCGCAGGAATCGGTGACGTCACGACCTTCATCATCTCACTATAACCAATTAGATTTCGCACTTACGTGCACCACTGACGTCATGCGCAGATTTTTTTTTCGGAATAGCATCTGCGCACCGGTTACAATAATTCATAAAAAATATATAACTGTGTCAAAAAAATAAAAAAAAAGGTCAATTCCCATGTTTTGAAGCATGCTCTTTCAGAAAAAAATACTTTTGAAATTTCGGAAACTCCCCCATTGTTGCTTCTTCGAAGCAATTCTGCTGTTGTCAAAAAACCACATTTACAAAGGTATATTTAATCGAGTTTTTAACCATTTCTATATTAAGTCCGTAAATGTCATGAATTTTTTTCGCAACCTCTTTTTTAGGTTACGCATGAGGAACAAGGATTTTTGAAAGAGGGAAAAAACAGAGAAGGTTTCTGATTGTTGCTTCTCCGCAACAATATCATTATTGTAAAGAAACCACATTTACAAAGAAGTACTGTCGCCCGTGAAAGCCACGGCTAGCACTCGCGAACCATTCCATTTAAAAAAAAGACGATGGGTTGCGAGCAGTGGTCGGAAGTAGCGCGCTATAAGTAGCGAAACTACAGTAGTAGCTAAATTGTTTAGTAGTTTGTATTGTAGCGCACTACTTTTAAAAAAAAATAGAGTAGTGAGTAGCGCGATACAAAAAAATAGTAGTTAGTAGCGATTTCTGAAAACTACTTTTAAATTAAAAAAATAAATAATAAATGAACAAAATTTAAAAAAAAAAAGAGAACGAAGGAAAAAACCAAGGTTTTTCTTGTGGCGAATATTTGTAAAAATTGTAAAAAAAAAACCTAAAAAGGACAAATTTTAGCAAAAAAAAGGAACAAAAAGGAAAAGTAACAAATAAATTCAAAGACAATTCCTATTTTTATTCCATATTTGAATGAGGTAATTTTTTAATCTAAACCACTTTTCGAATTTTTTTCGGTCGATCCTCAAACGGTGTATTCTTGTTATTTATTTATTTTTTTAAAAGTAGCGAAGTAGCAACTACATTGCAAAAGTAGTGTAGCTCACTACATTTAAAAGAAAGTAGTTGTAGCTGTAGTTAACTACATTTATAAGAAAGTAGTTGTAGTTGTAGTTCGCTACGAAAAATATGTAGTTTTTCCAACCACTGTTTGCGAGTGGGAACTTTCCGAAGTTTTCAATTTTCAACTTGCATTTGCTAACCTATTGACATATTCAACTAAACTATTTATTTGAAATGAGCATCCTTCCACGTTGTTTGATACGGCTCAAAATGCTTCTTGTTATTCTTCCCCTTATTATTATCTTACCTATCACCCCTATTTTGGTAAGATCAGAGAAGACTTTACGCCAGGGACGTCATTTCAAGTTTTTCCAGGAGGGGGGGGGGCAAAGGGTCCAAACACAATGCAATTCCATCGGAAAACATCAAAAGCCACGCCAACTTATAGGTAAATACATTAATTTCTCAAAGTCGGGGGGGGGGGCAATTCAACCCCCCCTCCCCCTGCTCCCCTAAATGACGGGCCTGCTTGACGCATGCGCGTACGTACGCGGAAGGTTTTACCTAAGAAAATCAGACAGTAATTAATAGAGGTTTTTTTCAACTGTCGCGAGTTTTTCTCATCGTCTTTTAAAATTTATTAAAACTATACGAAAATCCTTGGTGTAAAATGTGCACCAAAATTTTTCTTTCTCTTTACTTTTTACGAAAGAAAAATAATGGTTTTTGAAAGATGGAGAAAATAGAGATAAAAAGCTGCTGAATGTTGCTTTCCCACAACAATTAATTCTACTATTGTCGAGAAACCACATTTTCAAAGGTATCTAGCTTTTTGCAATTTCTATATTAAATCCTTAATTGTCATTAATTTTTTTCACTCGTCTTTTTTAATGTTGAAACAATATATGAAATATCTTGTTGTAAAAATACATATGAAAGCTTTTTTTTTCTTAAGGAGTTTTTACTAAAAATGAATAACAATTTTTGAATGAGAGGGAAAGCAGAGAGAGAGAGAAAGCAGGCTGCTAATCATTGCTTCTTTGCAACAATTCTACTATTGCCAAGAAACCACATTTACAAAGATATGTTAATCGAGGTTTCGTCAATTCCCATTTTTAACCGACTTCGAAAAAGGAGGAGGTTCTCAATTCAAAGCGTATACTTTTTTTTTTTTGTTTGTTCGCACATAACATCTGATCTACTGAACCGATTTGGACGATTTTTTTTTTAATCGATAGGAGATGGTGTAACTTAGGTACCATGTAGTCATATGACGATATTTGTTCACTAGAAAAAAAAGTTATGATCGAAAAACTAACATTTCATGTCATTTAAAACAATATGTGCTATCGTAAATCCTTAGTTTAAGGAGCCGACCCGATGGTCAAGTGGTTATGCGTGTCATGATGAAGTTCCTGATGGAATAAGATCGAGTCCAGGTCTGCAAGTATTTTTTCGAATGATTGTAATGTCCTTATGCAGGTACATCCCCCCATGGGGATCTACCCCGTATTTTTTTATAGTACAAAATGACAATTTAGGTCGGATCTAATGGGGTCCTTCGATGCTGTAGAATTTTCTTTTGGACGTTTGCGCCATTTTTGGGGGCTTTGAATCGATTGTGGCATTAAAAGGTTTTTGATTTGCGGCACTTATATTATTTTTTCAAAAATTATATATACAATCAATTATATTATGTTAATTTTTGTACCTTTATAAAATTCTGTGTTTTACACCTTGCATTTACGTCAAATTCAAGGTAAAATTAAAAGTCAAAAATTCTGAAGATGATAAATATATGTTAAAAATTAAAGTAACTATTTTTTGTGATTTTCATATTGGTTGTGACCAAAAAACATCATTACAAACAAATAAAATGTATTAAACACCATGAGTGTTACGTTATTAGGCAAAATCTGATGTGTAATGTTTTTTTGCACTGCGAAAGGGGGGGGGGGGGTATGAACGACCATTAAAGTGACACAATTTTTTTAAAAATAAGATTTTGATTTGTGGTGTTTGAAAAAAGAGTTCACTTTAGTTGAAAATTATTTTCCATGAAATGCAAAAACTTGCACCAATTTTCCAAGTCTTACTCTAACCCTTTCTCCCACAATTCAAATTACTTACTTTTACTTTCAATTTTTAACCGACTTCAAAAAAGGAGGAGGTTCTCAATTCAAAGCGTATGTTTTTTTTTTTTTTTTTTTTGGTTGTTCGCACATAACATCTGATCTACTGAACCGATTTGGACGATTTTTTAAAAATCGATAGGAGAAGGTTAACTTAGGTACCATGTATTCATATGACGATATTTGTTCACTAGAAAAAAAATTATGATCTAAAAGCTGAAATTTCATCTTATTTAAAACAATATGTGCTATCGTAAATCCTTACTTCAATCAGCGACCCGATGGTCAAGTGGTCAAACGCGTCGGGTTGAAGTTCCTGATGGAATGAGATCGAGTCCAGGTCTGCAAGGATTTTTTCGAATGATTGTAATGTTTTGAACAGCTGCATGGTTTTTTAACTATATTTTGATTATTTTAAGTGCATTTACACTAAAAAGAATGAAATAAAATAATTTTGGAAAAAAAAATCGAACCGACTTCAGTTGGAAATTGCTCTAAAAAGTAAAAAATAATGTTTTTCTTTGAACACCATCGAAACTACTTTTAAACATAAGTTTTGAAGTCGGAGCAAAAACAATGTATAGAATCATACGCAACTACAATTCAACTATAAATATAAATTTTAATGGATTCATTTCATTGACTACCACACATTCATGTAATGGTACAAATATTCTGCTTTTGATTTTCAATGGTTTCTTTGAAAAAATGTTGGCAAAATATGGTTAAATATCATTTTACCTATCGTTTTTGCGCCGACTTCAAAACTTATGTTTAAAAGTAGTTTCGATGGTGTTCAAAGAAAAAAATTATTTTTTACTTTTTAGAGCAATTTCCAACTGAAGTCGGTTTATTTTTTTTTTTCCAAAATTATTTTAAGTCCTTAAATGTCATTCATTTTTCACTATGTCTTTTAGGGGAAAATGCAGAGAGAGAAGTGGACTTCTGATTGCTGCTTCTTGCACAACAATTCTATTATTGTTTAAAAAACACATTTACAAAGGTATATTTATCCGAGTCCTTAAATGTCATTAATTTTTTCTATGCGTCTTGTAAAAGTTAATAAAAAAAAAAACTTGAAAATCCTGGCTGTAAAAATACATTTGAATGTTTTCCTTTCTTTTAAGCAATTTTTATAGAAGAAAATAACGATTTTTGAAATAGGGGGAAAATAGAGAAAAAGAGATAGAGATTGTTGCTTCTCCACAGAAATTCTTTTATTGACAAGAAGCAACATTTATAATTATGCATTTAATTGAGGTTTTTGCTAGTTTTTTAATGTCATTAATTTTTCGTAACTTCTTTTAAAAGTTTTTAAAAATGTACGAAAATCCTTGATATAAATATGTTTTTCTTTCTTTTAAGCCATTTTTATGGAGGAAGAATGGTGATTTTTGAAAGAGAAAGAAAATAGAGAGAGAGAAGACTTCTGACTGTTGCTTATACAGAGCAGTTTTTCTGCAAATGAACGAGAATTATAAATGTATAACTAACCAAGGGTTTTGCAAGCTCTCAAATGTCTTTAATATTTTTTTCTTAGCGTCTTTTAAAAATTATAAAAAATAATCCGAGAATCTTGTTGTAAAAATGCATTTGGAAGCAATTTTTATCAAAGATATATAATGATTTTTGTTTGAAGGGAAAATAGAAAGATAGAGAGAAAGAGAGCACGCTGCTAATTATTGATTCTCCGCAACAACTCTATTATTGTCAAGAAACCACATTTACAAAGACATATTTAATCGAAGTTTCAGCATTTCCTATTTTGAGTCCTTAGTTGTCATTAATTTTTTAAGGTCTTTTTAAAGTTATGCATGAGAAATAATAATTTTTAAAGAGGGGGAAAATACAGAGACACTACGCTTCTGGTCGTTGCTTCTCTAAAATAATTCCGTTTTTGCTAGAAAAGCAAATTTAAAGGTATAATCGAGGTTCTACCAATACTTATATTAAGCCTTTAAATGTCATTAGTTTTTCTTGACGTCTTTAAAAAATACATGAAAGTCCTTGTTGTAAAAATACATTTGAGTGCTTTCTTTTCTTTAAAGTTATTTTTATAAAAGAAGAATAAACACTTTTGTAAAGACGGGGAAAAAAGAGAGCGGGAGAAAGTAGCATTCTGATTGTTACTTCTCCGCAACAATTTCATTATTGTTGAAAAAAATCTCATTTATAAAGGTATATTTAATTGATATTTTAGTTATTCCTATATTAAATCCTCAAATGTTCTAAACTTTTCTTAATATCTTTTAAAAGTTACAAAAAATGCACAAAAATACACTTGAAACCTTTTCTTTCTTTTAAGCAATTTTTTGGAAGAAGAATGCATATTTTTGAAAGAGCGCAAAAGCTATTTCATAACGAACTTGGCACCGAAAAATAGTCACCAGAAATGATGATAAATTTTCATATCTCTTCAATTTCTCGCCAAGCCCATAGACATGATGTGTAGCGGAGTAAAACAGCTTACAGGTAATGCTTAAGTAAAGTAAAGTAATTTTGAGTAAAAATCAATAAAATAAATGCAATATTTAGTAAGGTAAGAACAAATTAAGCACGTAAAACATAAGAAAAAGGAAGGATATACAAAATTTGTGACAATATTAACTCGAACATTCGTGGAAAATACTTAATCAGTGATTAAAAGTTTCGTACCTGTGTAAAACTTATAATATATATATATATATATATATATATATATATATATATATATATATATATATATATATATATATATATATATATTTTCCATATAAATAAATAGCATCTAAAAAGTACGCATAGCTGTCATGCAGAGTTTCTAGGTATTCTACTTTGTTCTCGTACTAAAATAGAATTTTTTTTTTTTTTTTTGAAATTTTTGCATTCCGTAAATTTTCTTTTCTCCTACGCTTATTCAATCCAATAGACATCTAAGGAAACCAAGAACAATTCTATAAAGTTTCTTTTCCTTGTATTGCAATGCAAATGTGGAGGCATTCTATTATTACATCACCAATCTGAAGAACCCATATTCATAGATTTAGAACCACTACTTGATTGTATTCCTCGAAGACTTGTCTATTTGATCTTCTGGTATAGCAGAAACTTATTTTATATATTCTCTTCTTCCTTTTATTGTCTTCGTTCTCCCCCCTCGCTCCTAAATTATAACGTTCGATGCTACTTGTTGGATTGCCACAGGCTTTGACGCAGATCCGTCAGATGGCAGATATTGACGTTCTTAACAAAGGGCGGGCAAAAACACGTCGAGGCGTGCTCGGGGTTGTGGGTAATTTTATTTTGCAGTTTAGGGGAATGACACGTGTCTCTGGGATTGATTTCATTTCGCATTCGTAATTATCTGAAAGTGGGAATATGACAGAAGTTTTCTCTTGGAGTATGGTTGAATTGAATTATATGCAGAAGAATATAAAGCTCGCAAATATGCAAGAGCTTCTATAAAGATGCCTTTTGGGCTTTTGTGTAAATAGCTCTTTTAAGTATGCAAAGTATTTCAGTACTTTCTGAGTTTTGAGGGTAAATAAAAAAATAACATTGGAGGGAAAAATATACAAATAAATAAATGAATAAATTTTTTTAAGTTCAGCATATTAAAATTACTCACTCAAGCTGTATGTAAATGAAACTGTGTTACAGATCTGCAGTTTAAAAGAAATTATTTTTTTTATGAATAAAATCATTTTTATTTTCATCATCATTCTCTTTTGAGATAGAGGAGTCGAGCTGAGTTGTTATGATTCGTTCCCTCAATGAAAAATTTAGTTTAATGACAGGAGAAAAGCACCCTCCTCGCTCCTTAGTACAAACATAAGTGAAAACGCTTTTCCAATTCTTTTTGATAAAATTAAAGTTGAAAAAAAGAAGCACAGTTAACCACATAATCGTATGAGGAAACGAAGCGATTTGTCTTAAAATATACGAGGGCTAACCCCCCAAAAAAGTTTACAAGGAAAATATAAAAAAGTATTTATTAACAATAGAAACAAGATACAAATGGGAATCAAGAGACGTATCTGGCCTTCACTTTTCCACATAGTCGCCAAACCTGTTTAGACATTTGTCAGAATGTTCGACCAACTTGTTTTTCCTGTTTTGGTAGTAATCAGGGTCCTGCTCATGCAGCTGTTTTCACTGCATCGTCTTTGGTAAACCGTGTTCCGGATAGGTGTCGCTTCAAAGCCGGAAAAATAAAATAATCACTTGGGGCCAAATCGGAGCTGCATGGGGGATGATTCCAGACCTCCCACTTGAGCCTTTGCAGCAATTCCCGAGTCTGGTGAGCTGTATGGGGCCTGGTATTGTCATGCAAAAGAATGACGCCTTTGCTCAGTAATCCAGGCCGTTTGCGTCACATGGCTTCACGCAATTTCGTTAAGGTGGCACAGTACGGCTCTCACCTCTTTGCGAGACCACTTTTCTAGAGGTCGTGGCATGAGTCTGCGTACTGAAGCTATTTACTCGTAGAGCCGCTGTAGGACAACAAGCGCTATCTGTCGACCACCCTGGGTGGAAATATTAGCTCCACAATTATTACGTTTCAAATGCTTCTGGTTTTAAACTTTTTTTTTGGGGGGGGGGGATCAACCTACGTACATGGAGAAATGCCACCCTTAACCTACGCCCATATGAGCATGTGAAAAGTTAAACCGTTGCGGTGAGGTGAAAGGCAATGTCTGCAGAAATGAGTTTTCGAGATATTTGAAGAAATGCGTTTCGGACAGGCTCATCATTTTAAGTTTTTCCGGTGGGGGGGGGGGGGGGTCAAAGGGTGAAAACACAATGCAATTTAATTGGAAAATTACAAACCACGTCCACATATATGTAAATTCATTGATTTCTCAAAGACCGGGAGAAGGCAATTGACCCCCATCACCCCATTAAACTACGGGCCTTTTTTTTGGACTCTATACTAACAATAGGGAAATTTCACATTTGTGATCGCGATTTATTCTCATCTAGAACCACATAAGCAAGCTCGCAGAATATAGTTAAAGTACAGTTAGATAATGAAAAGGCAAAGAAAAAGAGAGAGAAAAAAAAACGAAAGTATTGCATTACCATCTTCCCATGGCAATGTAAAAGAATGTAACACAGTTCCCAAAGACCAGGCAATGAGTCTACTATAGAATCAAAACGCGTCAAGTCTATTTCCCAAAATCCATAGTTCCGAAGGCGGAAGAATGAATCTAAAGGGGCTTTGATTTAAAACCCTTACTTCACTGACTTAAAACCCTATGCAGTCGAACCTGTTTATCTCAAGCCGTCTTATCTCGCAAAAACCTCTCTATGTCGAAATTTTTCAATTTGTCTGATTTTGCAGCATAAATTTAATGTTTTTTCTCATGTTTATCTCGAATGATTTTTCCCGAAAACCACTATCTCGAATTTTCACAACTCTCATTTTTGAATTTCATCTCCAACCACTTTTATAAAGGGTATAACTTAGAGACAAAAATCATCTTTTGCACAATCAACTCAAAGACTGTGTTCGTACTTAAAGGTATACATTAACTTGCGAACTGATATAGTCATCACAATTAGTAAAACGTGAACTCACAACATGTCGTACAGTAAAATATTCAACAATATCAATGCAAAACAATCTATTAAGTATTTAAACTTGTTCCAATTGCTTATTTTTGTAAATTTATCACAACCTCTTTATCTCGAAACCACCGTATCTCGAATTTTTCTTTGAACACCATCGAAACTACTTTTAAACATAAGTTTTGAAGGCGGCGCAAAAACGATGGGTAAAATGATATTTAACCATATTTTGCCAACTATTTTCAGAAAAACCATTGAAAATTAACAGAAGACTATTTGTACCATTACACGAATGTGTGGTAATGAATGAAATGTATGCGAATGCTCTTAAAGAACCTGGATCCATTAAAATTTATGTAGTTGAATTGTATTTGCGTATGATTCTCTACATTGTTTTTGCGCCGACTTTAAAACTTATGTTTAAAAGTAGTTTCGATGGTGTTCAAAGAAAAAAATTATTTTTTACTTTTCAGAGCAATTTCTTACTGAAGTCGGTTCTATTTTTTTTCCAAAATTATTTTATTGATTGAGATCAAGTGGTTTTCGATCTTTTGCTTTTAAGCCATCAGTAAAGGAGCTTCTAAACATATATTTTTAAAATAAAACTATTTTCATAAAAATTGACTCAAATTATGTCACGATTTTGTCAATTTGTACAAGGGGGAAGAAGGGATAAAAAAAGTCACGTATCCAAACATTTTTTACTGCAATATAGTCATGAATGTATTTTTTAAATCAAATTATTTTTTTTATAAAAAATGGACTATGCGGGTTTTGATTCTTAACTACTCAAAGATACTTTTAGCTCCCAAATTTTACTTTATTATCAAAACATTTAAAAGCCTCAATTTTTGACGCAAAAAAAAAAAAAAAGAATTTTTTTTATTTCAATTGCATTATAGCTTCCCTCATTGAGTTCGCAATTTGATAGTTCCCCCATATCTCCGCAGAGGTCGCATCGAGCGGCGAAGGGATGCAAGTGAACGGTGACAAATGGAGTTTAAGGAAAACTGTTATTAAGAGCATCTGATAAAGAAAGTTAGCTCGTTTGGGCCGAGGAAATGGGAAAGATGCCCCTCCAGATGAACTCGCGATTAAGCTGGATAAACCAATTTCCAGATGTCTTTGTTCCACCGGAATCGAAGATGGAAGAAAAATGTCGAAGAAAATGGAATGCAGGCCCGTGTAGCGAAAACCATTTGGTTCGAGTGAAATAGTTTCCTTGTAGAAATTCCCGCAAAAAGGAAATAATGCTGGGTGTATACTGTAAAAAAAAAGCCTTAGGGCCATGCTCCACATCAGCGTAAAACGCGACCGAAATCGAAGGCAGAAACCGAAAATCCGGGTATTTTCCATAGGAACACCATTGAATCCATTTTACGCTTCTGCCTAATTCTTCTGCTTTACGTCGATGTGGAGCATGGCCCTTACTACAAAAAATATTAAACTGGATTCTAAAGAAGGTTTCTACCAGTAGCATACATAGACTTGTGTGTCCCCCTTGCAAGATTTGTAAATGCGTCCCCCCTCCCTCAGAAAGAAATTATGTTTAACTATAAAAAATATTTTTTCAGTATAACTCATACTGCATTTTTTCTGGAAAATTCAAACCTCGTGCGCCCCTCCCTCCCACCCGTCGTGGGAGCTGCGGGGTTGCTATCTACGTCACTGGTTTCTACAATTAAAAAAAATATTGCAGAACTACTGGAAAATCGCTAGAAAAAGGAACTTTTATAAGGTTTCGATGTCAATTTCACTTAATAAGAAGCTGTTATCGTGACTAGAAAAGTTTATGGAATCTCAGTTGCCTAAAGATTTCCTAGTAGTGTAACAGTTTTTTTTTGGGGGGGGAGGGGGGGGGGCAATGAAATAAGTGCTATTTATTTTCATATCCAACCGCAGCTCACTGTAAAAAAAATAGATGTTTTTACAGTATAATACAACTAATTTTACAGTAATTTTCAGTTATTTACTGTAAAATTGCTAATTTTACGCTATTAGACTGTAAAATTGCTAGTTTACAGTAATAAACAGCAAAATTGCTAGTTTCAGTTTATTACAGTGCATTTTGCAGTTTTAAACTCGAACCTCTGCTACCAGTATTTCGCTGTTGTTTTTACAGCAGAATACTGCTAATTTAATGATTACATTGCTAATTTCACAGTAATAAACTGTAAAATTGCTAATTTTGCAGTTGATTTCGTTACAATTTATGATTTTCAAGTGCAAGTTATTTATTTTCACTAAAACTACACCAAAAAATACTATCACGACATTTTTGAACATAGTTTTTCGAAAAGAGGACTCCGAAAGTGTTCGGATGCTTTTACTCTTAATTTCCCACTGTTGCATTTCTGCAACATGTGATTTATTTTGATTTAACGGACTCGATATATTTTTTTAATTTCCTACGTATCACTTATCTCAGAAGAAAAAAGATTACTGCAACGAAATGCATGCTAATTTTGTCTCTAGATGACAGCACATTTTCCCAGTATCACAAAAAGTATAAAAATATTTGATGCCTCAAGAACTGTGTTTTTGCTATAGAAAGAATCCATCATATTTTTGCTTCCTTTGTTTATTGACGAAATAAATTACCGGGTAAGAAATTTAAACATTTTATTTTCATTTGATTTTCTAATGAAAAAAGTTTGATAGAAATTTGATTTTAGTTAAGTTGTAGCAAACAAAAAAAAAAAGACTGAAATTCAATTTAAAACTGCTTATTTTTTTAAAAAAAATATTCTTCCTCTTCATTATTTGAGAACAAGCTGATATAATTTTTTCATTGAAATTTAAAAAAAAATTGGGAAATTTCGGGTTAAACCAGAAAAAAAAAATCGCAATGCCATCCCCCCCTTTTTCCCCTTTTCCTCACCAGTGAGAACTTTCCACCCGGCGTGACGTCACCGAGGGGCGGCGTCGGTGAGAAAGTGGATCTAAAAGATCGGAGGCTGCGGAGAAATGCTTTTTGCGCGGGCCGTAACCTTTGCTCCCATTCCTCCGCCCTGACCAGTAGGCAGGCTCCGTCTGATGCCTCCGGGAAACTCGCCAATCGGGGCCTTTTCCTTTTGTTTCCTTCTAATTAAATAGACGGGAAAGGGGACAATGTCAAAGTAAGTTTTAGTCTCTGTGTCCACTTCCCAAGTAGCACACTTCGTTTTTTAAAGGTTGTAAAATGGTTATTAACGTTGTGACAACGGATTAAAAACGTTTATAAAACGTTTAAACGTTTTTTGTGCTACCTGGGTTATGACGTTAAAGTTGCGGGCTTTTTTCATCACAATACAATTTGCAAGTTTTAGGGACAATACTTGCTTTATGAAGAAAGTTAAAAACCGACGTAAATAAAGCACAATTTATCAGAAAATTTAGCAAATAGATATTTCTGAAATGGCTATTTGTAGTACTTTCGTGACAGTTTGTGATTTATTTACGTTGGTTTTTAACTTTCTTCATTTTTTAGCACAAAGCTTATTTGATCCGTTTTCATTTAATACTTGCTTTATACTTCAAAATCCTAGTATACATTGTAAGAATGTTTGTAACACTTTAAAATTCCGAAAAAGTGTTTTGGTGGTGAAAAGTTCACGCTATTCAGTTCAAAACAGAAAAGGGAACTGCTTCCGTTTTTTACAAAGCACAGTTAAGGAGGATGTCCAATTTAGCTCAGACACATATGCCATAAAGATCATTTAACTCTCGTGGGTTCCTTGGGGTCATATGTGACCCCAATGCAATTTCTGTTTGATATATCTTGTTAATCAACCATTTGTTTTTAATGGCATTTTGTGGCTTTTATTCTTCTAGTTTTCTATTCAAAATAATGCTATTATTGTGTTTTATTTTTCCCGAATTGCATTTTTTGCACGCAAGACCCTTGGGGTCACTTCCCCACAAAGCCAAAAAAAAAAAAAAAGAGGACGTTGCAACTTTTGTCCAAGAGACTGGACAGAAAATACATCGAAAAATGTCATAAGTGTTTGAAATTCACTTGCAAAAAATCATGTTTTTTCAGGTCTGTAACAGTTATCAATAAATCTACAGTTACTGTAAGTTTTGCTCTAAAATTTTAATTTTTAATGCACAAACTAAATTTTATTTTGATTGTGTCTTTTTTTTTTTTTTTTTTTTCAGCATTAAAAAATGTGTGAACTTAAAAAAATGCATGTAACATTCAATAATCATAATAAATTAATTAAAGGAAGCATTGGGGTCGTTTATGACCCCAAGGGTCTTGAGTGTAATGGAAATGGGACGGACCTACGAGGGTTAAAGGGTAGGCAACTATTCACAACAACATTTTAACACTAAGAAGGGATATGGATTGGAGAGAGAGAAATTTATCCATGTCCGAGCTGGGATTTGAACCCAAAACCTCCTCCTCTGACAACTAGACGAGGTGGATGAGGGAAAAGTGTTTTAGTTGCCTAAATGTGCTGTGAAATGTATTCTAAATATGCTATAGTAAAAAAAAATGAGGACTTAAAAGTGTTACGAATGTGCTCCAATCAAGGTATTCATTAAATTTTAACTTTGAATCACATTTGTAGACTGTTTTGGGCACATTTGAAAACATATTGACAGCGCATTTGGTCACACTCGGTAAATCATCGCTTTCTTTTGAACATTTTAACTTCAACAGCTTTTCTTCTATCAGTCGAGATAATTTCTCAATATGGTACCGATGGAACTTATCTTGCAATGAAGCATTGACTGCTGTTGTCGGGAAGGCTGTTCAAAATAATAACTTTCGGCTGGCCGAAGACCGTCTATTTCCCAGCGGTGGTTAATCGTTGTCCCGCGATATTGTTGTAAAAGTAATAGCAAAAACCGCTGGTACAATCAAGAGAGTTTCATAAGTGCTTAAGAGTGTCACTAGAAAGGCTACAAAATATTCGAAAAGAAGAGACATGAGTCCGTATTCAAACAGTGTTCTCAAAAGTTTTTAAAATAGTGTACCGAGCCAAATAAGTGTTTCGAGAAAAGATTCTAAAAGAGGGGATAAGTGTCCTTGTTCAAAAAGGATTTAGTATTCAGGCAAATTAAAAGAAAGCAATGTTGCTCAAAATTGACATTGAAATTCTTGTAGGTATCAGGTATTTGTTTAATTTGAGTAGATATCTAGTAGAAAAACTTAAGTTGTTTCAACAGTCACCGGTTTTATTTGATTTTTGCTTTGCAAATTAATGACGTTTGTAGCTTTTTTCACGAGAAGTGTTTTAATTACTCAACAAAAATAAGCCAATAAAACTCAACAGTTAAAAATGAATTATTTTGCCAAAAAGCATGCTGTTGTTTGTTGGGTGACTTTGAAAAAAGTAGCTCGTGTTTCGTATGTGGTACAAATTATTGGGAGGTCACAGTGACCTCTCGTGACCTCTCATCGAGGGCGCCCCTGCATATTTAGCATTCATCAAATATTCCATATTGCCTTGAGTAAACAGTTTCTGCTGTTCAATTTCTTCTCAGACCACTTCTTCAAAATCGTTGAAAAATGTCTGTTTACCCATCAGAAACGTCTCCAAAACGCTCACTTAGACTCCTAACCGGCCCCCTTCACCTGGCCGTGTTCCTTCCTAGGTAAAAGGAAGGAAGAGCGAAGGAGATAGGCTCGAAATCAGATTAAATAGCGGGCCGAAGTGCTTTTCCTAGTTCCCCCATTTGCCGCCCTAATAGACGGGGCTTTGGCGGCGAAGACTAAAAGCCAACCGAGGGGGCGCGATTTATGTCGCAGTGGCCCCGGCGAGGACACGCGGTTTGGCAAATCTTCTCTCACAGGATGAAAGCTCTTCTTGGAAAGAAGTGCATCATTTTCTGTTTTTTGTTTTTGTTTTCTTATTTATTTCGAGCTATATTTTCTCGTTGCAGCTCTGAGGATGTCTTTATTGTGATGGGAGTAAAAATTGCTTCCGTGAAAATAATTTTGGGTTTTATGGTTGGTTGATGTTTTAGGTTTTTTACTAAACATTTGTGTTTTGAGCTCAACATTTGTGTTTTGTGCTAAAAATTGTTAATTTTGATAAGAACACAGAGCTTGTCAAATCTGCTCAAGGTGAAAACCCGACGAAGTTTTCCTCGAAGGAAGTGCATTATTTTCCTTTTCTTTTCTTTTTTTTTTAATATTTCCAGCTATCTTTTCTCGTTTCAGTTCTGAGAATGTCTTCAGTGTGATGGGAATAAAAATTGCTTCCGTTAAAATAATGTTGAGATTTTTGTTGCAGGTTGAGGTCTTTCATTTTTAATTCAACACTTGTGTGTATGGGTCATTCCGACGAAAATGGTACAAATCATGTCCGAGACTTTAGAATTTTTTAAAATCAATTTTAATAACAATCACCCATTAAGTGTATTTTTTATTGGTTCTCCATTTAATTTTGTGCCGTCAAGTATCAGTTGATTAGGTATAATCCATTTAGAAATGACGCAAAAAAATGATCTTTGTCAGAAGAAGGAGAAAATGACGTGTACCAGCTTCAAATTGTTAGAGTTTTAAATGTGATTTAAAATTAAGCTGAAATGTAACAAAATAAATGACGCTGGATTGCACAAAAGATGCTTCTGACACCATTTCTGCAGATTATTACGCAAATGAAAAAAAATTTCCCCAAAAAACACTATTATTTATCGTTGTCCCTAGATTTTCTATGTTTCGAATTGTCCACTCTGTTATATGCCTTTTGGAAATAAAATAAACACTTGCATTCAATCTGATATATTTTTTTAAAAATATAGGTAGTATAACTGCCGTAATTAGCTTGCTTCATTGAATTATGTAGCCAACAACCAGGGTGAGCCTAATTCTTTTCTTATGGTAGTTAATTTGGACTGTTGGATGTCCACTCTGTTAGAGCCGATTTCATGATGAAAAAAATAGATTTTTTCTGGAAATTGCAGACAGACTTACAGTTTTAGGCTGTTTATTCCACTTATGCTTGCTCTGTAATTCTAACTTTTCTTTGTGATTATACAGAAATTTTTAAAGGCTTATTTATCCACTCTGTTATATGTCCACTCTGTTAACCAAAGTGATCAAAATATTTAAAATCCTTTCATAAATGAGTCATGTACTAGTTATTTACACTTCATTATACACAAATAAATATAAAATCAGTAAAAAAAATATGATTAGTTGGTGGAAATTATTTAAATTGATAATCTTAAGTAAAGAGTTTCAGACATGATTTGTACCATTTTCGTCGGAATGACCCGTATCCACCATCTACGTTGAAGTAGTTAAAAATTGCTAATTTTGACGAGGACACAGAATGTGGCAGAATTTTGGGACAAATAGAGGCCATGCCAGCTTAGTCGAAAACTAGGGGCCCAGGCCTTGTGAGGATCTGATTCAGAATGGTAGTAGTATAAGTTTTGTACATTCTCTTTGTCAGGAGGAGGCACATCAGCCAAGCTCACAAGGCTTGGCTCTCGGGGCCCTGATTTGGCAAATTTTCTCAAGATGAAAACTCTGTTAAGCTTCTCGGAAAAAAGTACATCATGTTTTTCTTTTCTTTTTTTTTTTTTTTTTTTATTTTTTAGTTCATCGTTGTATTTTCTCGTTGCAGTTCTGAGAATGTCTTTGTGATAGGAGTAAAAATTGCTTCTGTTAAAATAGTTTTGAGCTTTAATGGTTGGTTGGTGTTTTCGGTTTTTAACTCAACGTTTGGAGCTATCGTCAAACTTTTTTCAACTAATTTGACCTCCCCTCTTTGTCCCAAAGTGTCGCTCCCTTTATTCCCCCTCTTGTTATATGCAGTGCTGTTTTTCATAAGCATATTTTAGAAGAAAAGCGTGATATGTCACTTGTTTTAACCCCTTCTTCCCCCTTGTACAAACTGTCAAGATAGTCACATAAGTTGAGTCGTTTAGAATCAAAACCTGTTAACTTTATTTTTTATGAAAAATAATTTTATTTCAAAAAATATAAGTTTAAAAGTTCCTTTATAAACCGATGGCTTAAAGGCGATCGATTAAAAAAAACCCTTGATCTCAAAAAAAAGTATGAAATAAGGGTTTTAGCCAAAATCCCCTTTAAGGAGCCTTCGGAACTATGCATTTTGAAAAATGAACTTAACGAGTTAGGATCCTAAGCGACACATTTGTGGACCACTATGTCTGCTGTGCAATATTTTAGTGTTTCGGTTCTCTTGACCCAAATCTTAGATAATACAGAAAGACATCTGAATTTTGATCAAAAAATAAAATCAATGGACTGATGCAACTCATCATTTTGGGGCGTCAGGGGGGATTGCCATCCCCCTGGCTTTGAAAAGTCAATGTATTTACACATAAGTAGGTATGGTTTTTGTTGTTTTCCGACGAAATTGCATTGTGTTTGCACTCTTTGACCCCTCTGGAAAAACTTGAAATGACGGGCACGGACTGAAGAGTATTGAACAAATACAAATAAAATGTGTAGAATACATGAGCACAAGGCAACCAGAAGAAAATGTTTAAAAAGGATTTCAAAAGTGACAGAAAAGAAAGACTTTAAACTCACACATTTCTGCTAAGAGAAATTGACTAAACTTTTTTGGAGACGATGAATCCCTTCTGCCGTCCAAAACGGTATTTCAGACGTCCATTGGAATTAAAGAGCCAATGTATTCCGAAAAAAATGTCATGATATTTTTAGCAAAAATTTTTAAATAGGCAACAATATTGTCAACGAGTATGAAAAGATGGTAACACATTTCATTTTTGCCGACAATATTGATACATTCGGTCCAGTTATTGTAGCTAAGGAGTGATGTTTTCATTTTGGACAATAATCGATTCTGAAAATTTTGCATTAGGTTAAATTTTTCTGTCAAAATACAGTGAAAGTGAATTTGTTACAATAAACTAGAATATTCGTGGTATTTTTGAAGATAAAACATTCGTTTACTCGTTTTTACATCACAAAAAAATCTGGTATGGACCCCACACTACTTCCTTTTACGTGTAAATTTCTTAGTAGTTGCCTTAAGTGTTAAAAAAAGTGCTTGGAGTGATCAAGATAACAACTCAAATATTTACTCCCCTAATCTGCCACGAAACAATGCAAAAAATATTTTACAATGTTAATTTTCTAAATATTGCTGATTTTAATATCATTCAGTGATTTTTTTCGCAAAATATCGCCAATAGCGCCAAGTTGAACCCAAATTCAAAAAATAATTTTTTCGCCAAGTGTTTGTCGCCAACTTTGCGATATGTTGCCAAGTTGGTGTCAAACACTTGGCGACATATCGCCAAGTGGTCGCGCCAATTCATATCACTTGAGCCTGCATTGAAATTAACACTGATTTACCCCAAAAAAAGGGGAAAACACCCCCTTGGGAACATTCGAATGCAACCACAAGGGGAGGTGCACAACTAGACCATCCTCAGAGCCTACGTACCAAGCTAGAAGCTTCTACGGAATATAGTTTTTTAGTTATGCTACCCACATACATACATCCGCACATACGTACATACAGACGTCACGAGAAAACTCGTCGTAACTAACTCGGGGGTGGTCGAAAATGATTTTTCGGCTGGTTATATGTTGGCAGGTACATATGCACGTGCTGACAAGTCGAAAAAAACAACTCAACATTCATTCAGGGGTGAGCAAAATCAAAATTTTGACCCAATTTTGAGGAAAAAATTTTTCGCGATCACAATACTTCCTTTACTACGTAAAAAGAAGTAAAAATGAATATTCCTTTTTCAACCCAGAAAAATTAATATTAACCATTCCTTTTACATTAGAGAAGTAGTTGTCTGCCAGAAAGATAATCGTTCCAACTAACCGCCTCAACACTTCCGAACTTCTTCACTAAAATTAATGCAGAGAAAACCGTATGGGTACAACAGCCAGAGGCGGATCCAGAAATTTTTGCAAGGGAGGTCGTATTTTAGTGCGCTAGTTTTTCCTTAGCACCTAAGTGGAAGGAAAACAAAGCATGTAACAGAGTTAAACCTTCTTTAAAATATCATACAATATTGCACAGTAATATTGGTGTAATATTCCGTTAAACTGAACATTTATTAATTTGGTAAAAATATACTGCCATCAGGAATATTAATTTGCAATACATAAATTGTCTACATGTAATCAATATTGGAATTACAAAATTCTTTGAAATAAAATTTCATTTAAGAATTTTATAAGAATTTAACAGTTTTCATACATAATGCATGAATAAAATTTTTGTTTCATGCATGTTAAAATGCATGAATAAAATAAGAGGAAGATTGATAATTGTTGCGCAACTGATAAAAGTTGTTTCTCATCACAGGGGTGTCAGCTGACCCTTTGACCACCCCCTAATCCGCCATTGACATCAGCCCAACTTTGCACCCTTATGCCACGCTGACTCCTTCCTTAAATTTCAACCAGTCCATAGCTTCTTTGTTCGTCCATCCACCTGCTGGTTGTTCTCACCCCTCTGCGGCCATTGTTTGTCTCATCATACACACCAGCGTCAAATATCCCTCTTGTGGTCTTGCCTTTCCAATCACTCTCATCCATTACGGCTGTTACCCCAAGACATATCCGGTGACGTATCCATATCTCTTTTATTAAATAAATAAGGAGGGTGGGACAGAAGAAAGGATGGGTAGGGGAGGCCACTTCCCCTGACGTCATATCGGGATGGAGGGCTAATTGCCCATGGTGGTCTCATGCTCATCCAGCGTTGCGGGGGCAGCATAATAAGCGGGCTGATAAGGGGGGAGTTTCTGGGGCTGTCTTCGATTTTAGGAACAGACTATTTCTCATAATGATTTTGAAAGGGGTGCGGTTGGCTCTGTTTAGGGGCATGAGAATCAGTCGTATTCCATTTCATAGTGGGTTTGATTCTTTCCTAGGGGTTAGCTTCGTTGTTGTCTTGTGCCAGCTATAGGCTGGCAATTTGGGGTGCGCTGCTTCGCTTTTCCAACTGTACTGTCATTTGGTGCGAAGTCCGACTTCTATAGTACACAAAAGTCATAGAGACCCGTTTTATAGGGTAGGCAACTATTCACAGAGAAGCAACACATTC